>WWET01000940.1:303157-313178 GCA_011038615.1 Limnodynastes dumerilii
CCCTATTTGTATACTATACATTTATATTATAAACAGAAATACACAATAGAAAGATGTAAAGTGGCACAATGACTAAGGAAAAGGAACATAATATTATGATTGATGATTGACTACAGCACAAGGGAATGGGGAAAACAGATCATATATAAAAATTGAAGATAGAAGCAGTCATTTCTTTATAATGGCTGCAGGGTGTGCAGGGCTCTCAGCCCCAGAAAAAGGGGCTACACTGCACCCAGACTGCTGAGGATTCTCCCTGGCTGCTATGACTGCAGGTTATACACAAGCAGAACAGATGGGGAGAATCCTCTCTTTGGGCCTGATCCAGAATGAAAGTGCGGAGGCTAACATACGGATTTTGGCATCCAAAAAAAAATACTACAGTATGTCAAAACATACATAGTTGATGAGGTTGAAAAAAGACACCACTCCATCAAGTCCCTGCGATCCCTATTTTTATCATTGCAAACTGTTGCAATGTGAAAAAAAAAATCCCTGCTGACCCATGATGCAATCCTCTTTCTCCCTGGCTCCACTACTGCCCTTCATTTAAATTAGCGGTCCTGGTAACCCTGGATGTCCTTTTCTGAAAAAAATGTATCTAATCCTTTCTTAAACATAACAAGTGAATCTGCCATCACAAACTTTGCTGCCAGTGAATTCCACATACTGACTGCCCTTACTGTGAAGAACCCTTTCCTTTGCTGGTTGTGAAACTTCTTTTCCTCTAACCTTAGTGGGTGCCCCGTGTCCTTGGGGTTAAAAATTCCTTTGAAAGTTCTCTGTATTGACCCATGATGTATCTATATATAGTAATCATATCTTCTCTTAAACGCCTCTTTTCTAAATGCAATGAAAAGAGCCTCTTTACCCAGCGCTCATCAACTGCAGCTGCCACGACTTAAAACAGGTGTTCCACAAAACACTGAAGAAGCTTGCAGGAGATTGTATAAAGTCACAAGCATTAAACGTTTTCTTAACGGTCCTTTATCTTGTTGTTTACATGGTCCGTGGTGGGGTTACCCTAAAGAGGAACGCTTTGGGCTAAACTACTGTGAGGGAAACAGCTGAGAGTATTTACGTCCCCTGAATATCTGGACTGGTTTTGCTGTTTCTCCAGCTCATTAGGAACATTATACAGGGCCTCTTTTCTAAAGTAAACATGTCTAAACTGGCTAGCCTTTCCTCATAGCTCAATGACTCCATACCCTTTATAAATTTTGGATTGGTGCCCAGAACTGAACTGCGTTTTCGAGATGAGGCCTTAACAATGATTTATATAGTGGCAAAATTATACAGTCTTCTCTTGCATCTATGCCCCTTTTTATGCATGCCAAAACTTTATTGGCCCTTGCAGCTGCTGCTTGACATTAAGCACTAATGCTAACTCTGTTGTCCACAAGCACTCCCAAATCCTTCTCCATTAAAGATTCTCCTAAATTTACCCCATTTAATTTATAGATTGCATGCTTGTTTTTGATCCATAAATGCATAATCTTACATTTATCTATGTTAAACCTCATCTTCCATTTGGCCGCCCAATCCTCCAGTTTATTCAAGTCCCTCTGCAGAGACGCTACATCTTGTTACCTTACATAGTTTGGTGTCATCTGCAAAAAGGGAAACCTTGCTCTCTGAACTATCACCAAGGTCATTTATAAATATATTAAAAAGGAGTGGTCCCAGCACAGAACCTTAAGGTACACTGCTTAAAACTTTTGACCAATTAGAAAAAGTTCCATTTATCACAACTCTGTTCTCTATTCTCCAACTAGTTTTTGATCCAAGTACAAATGTTGTTTCCTAGACCCACTTCCCTTATTTTGTGGACCAATCTATGTGTTGTACTGTATCAAAGGCTTTTGCAAACTCTAAGTAGACCACATCTACTGCACAACCCTGGTCTAAGATCAAACTAATTTTATCATAGAAGCTAATTAGGTTAGTCTGGCATGACCTATCTTTCACAAATCCATGCTGATTCCCACTAATAATCTTATTGCACATCAAGAAATCATGTATATTATCCCTTAGTATACCTTCCAGCAGTTTCCCAACTATTGATGTCAGACTTACGGGTCTATAATTACCCGTATGTGACCTTATTCCCTTTTTAAACAGCACTACATCTGCTATACGCCAATCCCTTGGTACACAGCCTGATGAAATTGAGTCTATGAAAATTAAAAACAACAGTCTAGCAATTTCTGAATTAGATCCATAAGAACCCTTGGGTGTATGCCGTCAGGGCCAGGAGCTTTATTTATCTTAATTTTCTTCAACCACCTTTGGACTTCTTCTTTTGTTAAACAAATATTAAGCGCCGTTGCATTTAAATTTTTATGTACTATTCATAACATTTGTTCCTCTCTAGTATACATTGAAGAAAAGAAAGTGTTTAATACCTCTGCTTTTTCCTTATCATCATTTATCAATCCACCCACCTCACTTTTTATGGGTCCTATTAAAAATAAAAAAACAAGAATTCACATGTACATAAGTATTCACAGCCTTTGCTCAATACTTTGTTGATGCACCTTTGGCAGTAATTACAGCTTTAAGTATTTTTGAATATGATACCACAAGCTTGGCACACCTATCTTTGGGCAGTTTTGCCCATTCCTCTTTGCAGCATCTCTCAAGCTCCATCAGGTTGGATGGGAAGCGTCAGTGCACAGCCATTTTCAGATCTCTCCAGAGATGTTTAAACGGATTTAAGTCTGGGCTCTGCCTGGGCCACTCAAGGACATTCACAGAGTTGCCCTGAAGCCACTCCTTTGATATCTTGGCTGTGTGCTTAGGGTCATTGTACTGCTCAAAGATAAACCGTCACCCCAGTCTGAGGTCAAGAGCGCTCTGGAGCAGGTTCCTTTGGATGTGTGCTTAGGGTCATTGTCTTGCTGAAAGATGAACCGTCGCCCTACTCTGAGGTCAAAAGCGCTCTGGAGCATGTTTTCATCCAGGATGTCTCTGCATTGCTGCATTCATCTTCCCCTCTATCCTGACTAGTCTCACAGTTCCTGCCACTGAAAAACATCCCCACAGCATGATTCTGCCAACACCATGCTTCACTGTAGGGATGACCTGGTGATGAGCGGTGCCTGGTTTCCTCCAAACATAACACCTGGCATTCACGTTAAAGAGTTCAATCTGTCACTCATCAGACCAGATAATTTTGTTTTTTGTGGTCAGAGAGTCCTTCAGGTGCATTTTGGTAAACTCCAGGGCTGCCATGTGTTTTTTTTTTTACTAAGGAGTGGCTTCTGTCTGTCTCTCCACAGAGGAATGCTGTAGCTCTGACAGAGTGACCATCAGGTTTTTGATCACCTCCCTGTCTAGGGCCATTCTCCCCCAATCGCTCAGTTTAGACGGCTGGCCAGCTCTAGGAAGAGTCCTGGTGATTACGAACTTCTTTCATTTACGGATGATGGAGGCCACTGTGCTCATTGGGACCTTCAGAGCAGCAGATATTTTTCTGTAACCTTCTCCAGATTTGTGACTCGAGACAATCTTGTCTCAGAGGTCTACAGACAAATCATTTGACTTCATGCTTGGTATATGCACTGACATTCACTGTCAAGTGTGAGACCTTATATAGACAGGTGTGTGCCTTTCCAAATCATGTCCAATCCACAGAATTTACCACAGGTGGACTCCAATTAAGTTGTAGGAACATCTCAAGAATGATCAGTTGAAACAGGATGCACCTGAGCTCAATTTTGAGCTTCATGGCAAAGGCTGTGAATACTTATGTACGTGTGAGTTCTTGTTTTTTTTCCTTTTTAATAAATTTGCAAAAATCTCCAAAAAACGTTTTCACAATGTCGTTATGGGGTATTGTGTGTAAAATTTTGAGGGAAAAAATGTATTTGCTCCATTTTGAAATAAGGCTGTAACATAACAAAATGTGGAAAAAGTGAGGCGCTGTGAATACTTTTCAGATGCACTGTAGATGTCAGCGTCCCTTTGTATAACTTCTTAATAAACACCCCTGATTTGTGTTATTTTTTTTTAGTCTTAAGCTTTTCACCCTGCAGATTGTATGTATCTCTTTTCTCTTACCTTCTAAATTTAACATTTATCTACATACACAAATCACATTTTTCCATTACTAATTCAGATCAAATTTACCTTGTATATACTCAAGGTATCATCACCTTCAAAAGAGAATTCAGCAATAAAACAAAGGCAAATAAACAAGCAAATATGTAACCTCGTCCTCTGAATGGAGGCACTGAAATCGAGTCTGGCTGGAACTACATTTACCAGAATCCGTGGTGGCAGAAAAGAGGAAGTGAGCTCGGAACATGTGCTGGACAAGAGGGAGGAGACAGTTGACAGTTGCAGCCGGTGGTGTGAAAAAGGCGGGTGAAGAAAATGGCAGTGAGAGAGATACGGCTGTCTGATGAGGTGGTAATAGTAAAACAAGGGAAAAGCAAATCTAGCAGAGAGTATTTTGGCATACTTGTAGTATCCGGGACCCGCGCGACGCAGCAAGCAGCACGGCGGAGGCATCTCCTCTGCCTTGCTACGGTCCTTATTTCAGGCTGAGGTGAAAGCGCGTCAAGTGCAAATTCAGTCAGAATTGAGAAGAGACAGCGCGCCTCGTTTCTATTGTAAACATTTCCCAAAATACACTATAAACATTTGTTTAAAATAAATAATAAACAGTTGTTTAGGTTTAGGGTTTAGGGTTATTAAAAGTATTTATTTATAACCCCAACCCTAAATCCAAACCCTAACCCTAAATCTTAACCCTAACCTTAAACCCTAAATCCTAACCCTAAATCCTAATCCCTAAATCCTAATCCTAAACCCTAACCTTAAATATCTAAACAATATTATTTCATCTATTCACTAAAACAGTTCAGGGATTTGATAAAATCACTTACTTTCTTTAGGGAAATGACATTCTGTATAAGTGCCTCGCACTTTTACTGCTGCGAGGCAGAGAAGACGTGATCCCTCCGCCGTGCTGCTTGCTGCGTCGCGCGGGTCGCTGATACTACAAGTATGCCGTTATTTCCTTGTGCCAGCCAGTGTTTGAGGAAAAATTAGCAACCTGCAATCTGGGATCTATGATTGTTTATTTAACTATATAATATTGTCAGTTTAAAATATAAAATATATTCTTAGATATAAAATACAAGAAAATCCGGTACTTCCTCATCTATGCGGCCCCCTGCTGGAGGCCGCTGGTTATGCTAATTACATATTTTCACTGTGTGACAGGCAGCTGGACACACACACACTCTATGATAATACAAACATACACCCGCAAGCTATCCGTAATAACACAGCCCTGTAAATTTTGCCCATGGCTGCTGGCTCAGGGTGCAGGGCCCTGGCCGGGGGCAATCATGTCTGGCTCCCAGATAAATGATCCTTCTCCCGTCTGGGCCAAGTCACACACCCCACTGGCAGCACCTCCATCGTGTCCATTCCTTCCCATCTGACACTGAAGGGTGCAAATTGGGGAGAGCTGGGTGGACCCCCCCATGTGGCCTCGGACTAGCCTCCGCTGTTCTCGGCAGCTTGAAGCAGGAAACCGGGGACTAAAGTTACAGCTCCACCCCCCCTGTCTGCAGGGGCTGCCGCGGAGGTCCCAAAATGAGCTATTTCGGTACTTCAAGTTATGTAGCAGGGGCCACAAAGATGAGGAAGTAACGAAAATCCCTTCCAGAAATTTAGGCCTCACCAATAAATGTGCCAGTGTGGTAAAATGCAGTTCTGTGTAATAATACTTATTTGTGGGTGTCTGTGTTCCACAGAAGGGGGAGGAGGGTTCATTGCTTTCCCTCTGATGGTGTTGCTGCAAACAGAACACTGCCCATTGAAGACCCTTTGTAAACAAGAACAAGGTGGAAGCACTGCGTAACCTGAAGTATAAGGTATTAAATTAATTTGCAACCCACTCACACAAAATTTATACCTCCACCCTAACCAGACAAAGGGCCTGTAGTGAGGCAGAGCAGTATAGAAACAGTGCAGGGAACCACAGTAACACTTTAGATATAGCTGGAGCAGGGAGAGACTCACACAAGAATGTCACCATAAATCCCCCTAGTAGGAATGCTGCAGCCTGTGATGAGACAAGGTAGTGTGGCACTGTATATAAGCTAAGACCAGAGCAGAGAATCCTAGGAGAGTCTCAGGGGCAGTCCAGAGCCTCCAGTCACTGAGGCAAGTAAGTGATCAGCACGCACCTTGAGCAGAATGTGGCAGCAGGGCCTGAGAGGGATATATACATGGGGAGCAAGGCTGGCTGTATGTCACAGAGCCAGGGAGTAGCTGTAGCCTGAGGGGGGAATGGGCGTCCGTGCCCTGCACCAGCCACAAGCCTCCACAGGACCTGTGTCTCCTCACTGCTGTTCTCCGGGCTGTGGGGTTACCACAATTAAGATGGCGCCCGTTCGCGCCAATTCCTGCCTCCTATGAAGGGACTTCCGGGCCTCCCTGCACCGCAGCCTCAGAACGGACCCCTCCAACGACCCGCTCCAGGTGTCAGGGGGATCCACACCCAGGGATCAGGTCAGCCGGATCACCGCAGCGCCTCCGCTCTCCGCACCGCACCAGAGGCCCCTCCACACGTGCACAGCAGCGCCAAGTCACCGGAGCCTTCAGCCGACGGGGAAGACGCCAGGCAACCTCCAGGGGTAAGCACTGCTTCCAGGAGCCCAGAGAGGGAGAAATCCTGCCAAGATGTCGGGTATGTGCGGGTAATGAAACGGGTAACGAAGAGGAGCTAAGTCAGATGCGACTTACTCCATCGAGCTCCAAGCCACGCCCCGACCATCGGGTTTTTGATCACCTCCCTGTCTAGGGCCCTTCTCCCCTGATCGCTCAGTTTAGATGGCTGGCCAGCTCTAGGAAGAGTCCTGGTGATTATGAACTTCTTTCATTTATGGATGATGGAGGCCACTGTGCTCATTGGGACCTTCAAAGCAGCAGATATTTTTCTGTAACGTTTTCCAGATTTGTGGCTCGAGACAATCATGTGTCAGAGGTCTACAGACAATTCCTTTGACTTCATGCTTGGTTTATGTGCTGACATGCACTGTCAAGTGTGGGATCTTATATAGACAGGTGTGTGCCTTTCCAAATCATGTCCAATCCACAGAATTTACCGCAGGTGGACTCCAATTAAGTTGTAGGAACATCTCAAGGATGAGCAGTGGAAACAGGATGCACCTGAGCTCAATTTTGAGCTTCATGGCAAAGGCTGTAAATATTTATGTACGTGTGAGTTCTTGGTTTTTAATAAATTTGCAAAAATCTCCCAAAAACTTTGTCATTATGGGGTGTTGTGTGTAAAATTTTGAAGGAAAAAAATTAATTTGTTCCATTTTGGAATAAGTCTGTTACATAACAAAATGTGGAAAAAGTGAGGCGCTGTGAATACTTTTCAGATGCACTGTAGATGTCAGCGTCCCTTTGTATAACTTCTTAATAAACACCCCTGATTTGTGCTATTTTTTTTAGCTTTTCACCCAGCAGATTGTATGTATCTCTTTTCTCTTACCTTCTAAATTTAACATTTATCTACATACACAAATCACATTTTTCCATTACTAATTCAGAGCTTATTTACCTTGTATATACTCAAGGTATCATCACCTTCAAAAGAGAATTCAGCAATAAAACAGGCAGCTGGACACACACACACTCTATGACAATACAAACATACACCCGCAAGCTCTCTGTAATAACACAACCCTGTAAATTTTGCCCATGGCTGCTGGCTCAGGGTGCAGGGCCCTGGCCGGGGGCAGTCATGTCTGGCTCCCAGATAAATGATCCTCCTCCCGTCTGGGCCAAGTCACACCCCCCCTGGCAGCACCTCCATCGTGTCCATTCCTTCCCATCTGACACTGAAGGGTGCAAATTGAGGAGAGCTGGGTGGACCCCCTCATGTGGCCTCGGACTAGCCTCGGCAGCTTGAAGCAGGAAACCGGGGACTAAAGTTACAGCTCCACCCCCCGTCTGCAGGGGCTGCCGCGGAGGTCCCAAAGTGAGCTATTTCGGTACTTCAAGTTATGTAGCAGGGGCCACAAAGATGAGGAAGTACCGAAAATCCCTTCCAGAAATTTAGGCCTCACCAATAAATGTGCCAGTGTGGTAAAATGCAGTTCTGTGTAATAATACTCATTTGTGGGTGTCTGTGGTCCACAGAAGGGGGAGGAGGGTTCATTGCTTTCCCTCTGATGGTGTTGCTGCAAACAGAACACTACCCATTGAAGACCCTTTGTAAACAAGAACAAGGTGGAAGCACTGCGTAACCTGAAGTATAAGGTATTAAATTAATTTGCAAACCACTCACACAAAATTTATACCTACACCCTAACCAGACAAAGGGGTGTTACAAATATATTTAAAAGAAAACATTTATTTAACATTTTCACATAAGTAAAATTTCATTTTTCTACTCTGTATTTTAATTGAGCCTATGGCTCTTATAAACTTGTCCTATAGGAGGAACAAGATGGTTTAAGAAGCCTCTAGATTCACAAAACTGTCATCATTCAGCAGTCAGGAGAGGAGACTTCTGGGGACCCATGACTTGAAGGGCCGCCATTCCCTGTTAGCATTAAGAGGCTAAGCAAAGTTATATAGTCAAAATTAGTAATTAATAATCATATAAGACAAACACACACATTATCCCATATTGACAGATAAAATAGCTTTAGCTGATACATTTTGGCATAATATGTCCCCGTTTTTCCCGCTTCCCATTTCTCGCAAAGCTGCACAATTTTTCCAGAGAGGACGATCATCCCCTTTTGTTAAATTCTGAATTGTCCGAACGACTAAGATATCACGATAGCAATGCTTTTCTGCTAGAACCTCCATTAATTAAGGACCCAAGCTCAAGGGGCCAGATCCAAACCTAAGTTCACTTTAAGTACGATCTCATAGTGTATTTACACAATCATAAGTATTATGCACTCCCATCGGTCGCACGTAATTTACTTGATTTACGAGTATCAAACCCTACCTTGACTTTTCCTTGCGTAAGTACGGTTGTACGTAATGGATTGTCACACATAACTGCCTAACCCGCATGGATGACCCGCCCCTTCATTCACAGTTCCGAGGAAGGTACGTAAGATCAGAGTTACGACGCCTAAGATCTGCCGCGCATATGCGCATGCGCTTAGGCCGCACTTCCAGTAGAGACCTTAATCCACTGACTTAGGTAAATTGTACAATAGGGCGTCCTAAGCTCCTTCTGTTGTATCCAGATTTCTGAGCTATCTCCATTTTAAATAGACTCATAGTAGGGGTCAAGGATCACAAGTCCTTGTGTGCAAAGGTGTAGTATCCCCTTGCCCTCAGAGGCAGGATCTAATGTGTATCCTTAGCAGATCAGAGCTGAGTCTATTGGTTATCCAAGCATAGATCTGGTCATATGTGTTTATTAGCTGAGCATTCTATGAGGATTCACAAATGTTCTACAAAAAATTCCTGATACTTTAGTGTATAGCGAGTGTTTTACATTTGAATTTAAAAACTTTATTGAACAAAAGCCACATAGAAATCTTAAGGATAGGCTAGTTTTATAGTATTGTTATATTGTTATACATACTGAAATAAACACTTTAAAATTTTTCAATTTTGTCTTTGGTTGGCTAGTGGTAATTTCTAAAGGTTTTCTGGGTGGTAAATCATATCAACAAGACTTTGTACACCCAAGCTGCTATAATTCAAGTATGAAGGGGGTCACTTATCGTTAAGAGAGGTTTAATGTGAATTCGGGTGGGGAGTTAATTAAATGTGAATTTTGGTAAGTGGGGTTAACTTTTTTGGGAACTGAGCTTAGGGGTGGTCTTTAAACTGACGTTAGTTCATAGGATCATAGGATGCACTGTGTGAGGTGTAAAAAAAAAAAAAAAAAAAAAAACAAATGGGGGTGCACATTGGACTGTTTTGGTAAGTTAACTTTTTTGGGAACTGAGCTTAGGGGTGGTCTTTAAACTGACGTTAGTTCGTTAGATCATAGGATGCACTGTGTGAGGTGAGG
>WWET01000940.1:316174-335493 GCA_011038615.1 Limnodynastes dumerilii
CATTTGCAAAGTATAGGGCATGCTGATGCTTGTAGTACTACAATCATCAGCATGCCCAAGGATGCCAGGGTATGCTAGTGCTTGGAGAACCACAAGTGCCAGCATGCCCTGTCATTTTATGCAACATAAATAAAGCAGATAAAATCTTACAAGGTTTTGCCCTTTTTTAATCATTACTTCAAATCAGTGTGCCATTTCTGCATTAATTTCAAGTCCATTTAAACAATGACATTTATTGTAAAAGCACATTTGAAGTAGCCAATAAGAGCTCCTTTCTACAATGATTGACAGTTGTTAGACAGGGCAGAACCAGGAAATTCATTGGTAACATGAAAGGGTCTGGTGTTTAAAAAGGTGTCTTTTTTTTTTACCCTGCATTTCTTTCCTGGAAAAACTCAGGTCTAAAACCCAGGTTGTTCAGAGTTGGTGATGTGAAAGCAGAGATGGAGAAAGGGTATTGCATTAAAGAGTTTAGGAGTTGGAAAAGTAAATGCATTTGAAAGGGATGCTTTGGATCCCTAAAAGAAGCCTACCAATTGTAACCTATTTAAATAACAGATTAATGTAACCTTGAACCTGCAGAGTGTGTACATGATCAAAAATAAAACTCAAGCGTTCAGAGGTTTAAAAAGTTAAGACACAACAACGATACTAAAGTAATGTAAAAGGGGGCACTGCTTTACACATGGTTTTCTAGACCACTTTCATGACATGTTGCATGGGATACAGTACTGATGGCAATTCACAGACAGTGCAGAGGTAATGAGAAGGCAGATATATAAAAATAAAAGGTTAGGAGACTAGCATCATATCTGATATAGCTTTATAATGAGACGTACTGGAGCTTCTAAAGTTTTAGAAACAGAACAGTTATCAATCCATTGCATTTCAAAGTAAAGAGAAAACCTTAGAAATGATCTGTATTAGTCGCTGATAAACTACAGCTCAGATCTTTATGCATTAAACTCCAATCACATTACAGGAGGGGATAATACAGCCTATTCTCTCCCAACACTACAGGCAGACTGCTCGCCTGGGTCACTCGTAAAGACGAGCAATCCGACTATAGAGAGAGTATCTCCGCCTCCATCCAGCAGCTGTGTCGGAGGATGGTCCCATCCTTCTCCAGCCATACCCTGCTATCCAAGGCCCTAGCTGACGTGGCACCAGAGGAAACAGCTTCAAAACCGCTTCCTCTGGTGCTCATTCCTTATCTTCACCATAGACAGCACCTTTACCGACTCAGAAACACCCCCTCACACCCGTTATACTTACGGGTCATCGCTCCGGTTTCCCGACACTTGCTCCCCCGCGAGACACCAACTTCCTCCTCTGTTTGCTGCGTTTCACCGTTTATCGAGAACCGATTGGACGGCAAGCGTCACATGACACAAAGCCATCTAAGAAAAAAAAAATCCCACAGAACTATTTCTAGTGTATTCCACAATGGACCCGCCCCCTTTTTTCCACGAACGCTGGGCTTCTTGGCGAAATCAGCCAATGGCAGCCGCCGGTGTTTGCTCCCTGCACGCGCAGACGTGCCCGTCCAAATACTCACGAAATCTCTGGAACATCTGTTATCCCCCCCACGTAAGGCGAAAAGCATTCTGGGTAGCCAGTTTACAATGCATGGTCTGTATGCTAGAGAGAATTGCAGAAAAAACAAGCCTTAGTGCTGAACAGACGCTGGAATGCATTCATTTTAACCAAAACAAACAAATATAACAACATTTGGGCCTTTTATGTCTCAAGAGAAGTTACTCGTCCTGCGCTCCTCACTGTCTGCAGCACCACTTATACCCAGAACCCTCACCTATCCAGGTTCTAAAAGAGCAATAGGAATAATAGGATACCCTATTACAAAATCAATGATATACAATTAGGATACAAGAATAGGGCGCATAACAGTCAATTTGTCTCTATTATACACCCTATTCTATTCTTGTATCCTAAATGTATATCATTGCATTTTATTTCTGCTTGGCCACAACAGGAGGGTTAAATGAGGGGCGGGGGGTGTTCTGCACATGTGCAGCAATATTTCTTTGAGTTCTATGAAATATGTGCAAGATAACAATTACTACCTATTTATATTTTATTTATTAACAGGTTTCTATATAGCGCCAAGAGAATATGAAGCGCTTTACAATTTTAATCAGTATAAACAAGACTGGGTAATAACAAACAGTTAGGGTGGGTAACAGGGCCCTGCTCATAAGCTTACTACTATTACTTACTATTCATACTGCTTTCACATCACCACCTCTGAAAAACCCGGGTCTTTAAACCATTAAGAAATGGTGGTTCAAAAAAAAAAAGCCACATTTTAAGTCCACAAAAACCTGGGAAATTCCTGGGCCTGATGCTTTCACATCTCCAATGAATTTCCCGGGTCTGCCCTGTCAAGCAACTGTCAATTAGCCTAAAGAAGAGCTCTTATTGGCTGAAAAGAATAAAGGGGACTTAACTTTTTTTTTTAAAACTGCGGCACATTTAAAAAAGAGGACGTGAAAGTAGACAGGCTGCATTTTAGTACTTATAGGTCTTCTTTCTGGTCTGTCTGCCTGCAGGGGTTTTACTGGGTGTGATACATAAGGACAAGTGCTTTATATCACACAATGGAACCAGCCAGGGTAAAGGTAAAAGTGCTCTTAGTGCTCTCTATGATCCATCCACACGGCAGTGTTAGTAATACCTCTTTCATACCGAAAACCCAGGTCAAACAGCTTCTAGCTGTGTTGAATCTGTTGAGACCGCAGCTAAAACCCGGGTTATTCCCAGATTGTAGCCTTTCACACTGGAGCCGTGTCTGCCGAGGCAGACAGTGCTCCCCATCTCCTATTTTACATAATTTTTATGGAACCCAGGTTGAATAACCTGGGTTTTCCCTTTCACACCGCGAAACGGGTTAGGGCATCCCGGGAATAACCCTGGTATCAACCAAGGTCGCAGAGCCAGGGTAACAGACCCGGGTGGATGAGGGAATTTTAGAATAAAAAGAGAGAGAGTGTGTAGGTTTGTGTTAATAATGTAAAAGATAGTAAAAAGTATATAGTAAATAAAGCTTAGGAAGGTTGATAAATCTTGTCTGAAGAGATTAATTTTAAGGGAGCGCTTGAAAGCTTGTAGAGTAGTGGATAGTCTTAATGGACGAGGAAGGTTTTTCCAGACAGTGGGTGCAGCCCGGGAGAAGTCCTATAACCGGGAATCAGAGCATTTATGAAGTGGAGAAGTGAGTTGTAAATCTTGTGATAATCTGAGAGAACGACCTGGGATATATCGTCAGATAAGTGAGGATATAATTAGTGCATGAATGAAAGTTTTAGCAGTTCCTTGAGAGAGATATTTTCAAATTCTGGAAATGTTTTTAGGTGTCTATAACAGGATTTAGAAACCGATTAAATACCTATGTTTGTTTTGGTTTTGGACTTTCTCTTAGCATTTATTACTGAAGGTGTGTGAGATTCACATAAGGCCAGTGGAGGTCTGATAGATTGGGGATCTCCTGCCTACTGCTCTAGTTTGGAGGATGGCAACTACTGCTCCACACAGTTTAGTTTTGCTTGGATGTCTATATCTCTATATCACTATGGTAACCACCTTTGTTAAGGAGCAAAAAAAAAAAAAGAATTCATTAAATCCAGGTGAGGATGCTCAGGAGTATATTGTACCTAATGGAAAGGGTCATTCTGGATGGTCTGTTCTAGTGCAAAGTTGCCCGTGGGCGGGCTTAATGACACGATTTATGCAAATGAGTGTCATCAGATCCCGCCCAGTTGTGATGACCGAATGTTACAGGTCAAAGTAGGAATTGCAGAGAGGTGAAATGGAGTAAGAAATAACTCAAAGGAAACTGACACCAGATTTGCTTAAAATTGTATTTTACTTAATGATATTAAATTTGTTTTGCAAGAGCAGAAAACTTTAGCTTGTACAATAAAATTTAAATATATAGTAACTGAATAATTAGGCACAATTTACAAAAGGTCGACCAGCAAATTGTTACATTCACACAATGTAACAGATTAAATTTATAATTTAAAAGATCAAGAAAAACTTGCAATCAATTTCCTATCTAATAACTAAATCCTCCCCCCTGAGTTACAATATTTGATTAGCAAAAACAGACAATTACTTGTAGATTACTTCTAACTAGATTAGCCTATTATAAAACAAATAAATCTCTTGTTTTTAAGCCAGTAACAATGTTTTAACGAAGGAAAGATCATATGCTTATAGTAATGAAAACAGATATAAATTGTCTCAATCAAAGTTCCTCTAAATTAAACACCTCAAATCGTCGTTGTTATTTACTATACCCCACACTTTCTCTGTTACTCTTCAATACCCTCCTTCGGCTTTCTCATGTTATTCCTTCTCAGATATTACAATATCACATTTTCCACCTCAGCAACTGTCCTGCTTCTTTGTCACTCCCCTGCTTACTGTCTCCATCTCCTGCTCCAACACAGCTTTCTCCACTCTCTCTACCTCTCACCAACCAAGACGTCACTCTCTCCATCACCGCAACCGATTTATCCCTCCGTTGATTCTACGCTCACCACCACCGACTCTTCAAGAACTGCGCCTCCGTCAATCCTCCAATCAAGGCCACCAACTCTTCCCACGGTCTGCACCTCTGTCAATTCTCTGACCGCAGCTACCGACTCCCTCCACGAATTGCACCTCTGTCACTTCTCTGAACTACTGACTCCTCCCACGATTTGCACCTCCGTCAATTCTCTGACCGCAGCTACCGACTCTCTCCACGAATTGCACCTCGTCACTCTTCACTCCAATCTCTCTTGTCACGGCTAGTACTCTTATAACTCGCCACAATGTTGCTTCTTCACTTTTCTTCCTATAATATCCTCTCCGTCCACTCTCCAACCCTGCCACTATCAACGGCCCCTGTAACGGACTCAACCTACGCACTTGGCTATTACCTCCCAGATCCTTCCAGAAATACCCCCACGTGCAACTCAACCCATCTCGCACCAACCGTCAGTTGCTTAGCAATCACCCTGTGCTACTCTGCACTCAGCACTGAATAGGAGGCCTATACCTTTATGCTCAGTTCTACACTGGTGTGGGAAGAACTCCATAACAGCCTATAATAAAATGCACACCCCATAGTCCAACAACCCCTCTAGGGGAACCACACAGTCCCTAATAACACTTTGAATGGTAGTGTTGTTAGGTTGGTGGGTCGGGAGTTATTGCTGTTGTTTGTATGAAACCACAGCCTCAAGTCCCCTGTGGAAGATTTGCCAGCTTTCCAGAGAGAACTGCCCCAATCTCGTGAGTGTCCCAGATATTCTAGGAGAGTCGGCAACCCAGTGCTAGTGGTGTAAATTAATTGACACGAGCAGGAGGAATGTAAGTATATTAATGAATCTTTATAATTATGCCCACTTCCCTTCATTTAAATGCCCCCCCTGCCCATTTCTATGTAAATTCCTTTGTGCGTATTTTTCCAAGGGAGTTCCGTGCGTATTTACCCTCGTGCGATTCACAAGTCCGTCCGCGAGGCACTTCCGCACGTACAGTCTACGTGAACTGTGTAAATAAAGTTACTATGCATGCGCAGTTGCAACGTGCCTAAAAATACACATGGAAATGTGCTAAAAACAGGTCTCTGAATACGGTCCATAGTGTTTATACCAGTATCTTCTTAGTCATAGAACGCACTGGAACGGCGTTCCGGCAGCTTTTTTTGACGGACTTTCCAAGGGGTCGTGCGGTCGCGTATGAGTTGATGTGAGTTCTGGCACCTTTTTTCTTACAAAATAGCACTGGTTTATACCAAATAATTGCTTCTACAAAGTATCTATAGTTGTCTGATCAACAGCTTTAGAAGGTCTGGAGACTATAATCATTGAGCCTTACTACTGTTTATATGTTTTTTGTTTTTTCATATGTATTTTATGATGTTTATTAAATGCTAGTCTATTTATCCCAAGCGTTTATGTGTTTTTACTTTCAGTTTGTAAATATATCAAAGTGCCGGCCTGCACTGAGAAGAATGTGGCGGTGGACTGCAGACAGGGTGTGGATCACCGTGGAACCGGCGGTGGGCTGCAGACAGGGTGTGGATCGCCATGGAACCAGCGGTGGGCTGCAGACAGGGTGTGGATCGCCATGGAACCGGTGGTGGACTGCAGACAGGGTGTGCATCACCATGGAACCGGCGGTGGGCTGCAGATAGGGTGTGGATCGCCAGGGAACCGGCGGTGGGCTGCAGACAGCGTGTGTATCGCCATGGAACCTGCAGTGGGTTGTGCACAGAGTGTGAATCACCATGGAACCGGCGGTGGGTTGTGCACAGAGTGTGGATCGCCATGGAACCGGCAGCGGGCTGCAGACAGGGTGGGGATCACCATGGAACCGGTGTTGGGCTGCAGACAGGGTGGGGATCACCTTGGAACCGGCGGTGGGCCGCAGAGAGGGTGTGCATCACCATGGAACCAGCAGTTTTCCATGGCGATCCATGTTTGTAAATATGATTCACTTCATTTTGATGCAATAACGGAAGTTTTCACGTGAAAACGGCCATTATTGCATCAAAATAATGTGATCTGAACTTAGTAAATAGAGCCCAAAATCTTATATTTCAACTGAAATTCCTGGTACAAGGACATCTTGTGGCCATTCCTGTAACTGCAAGGTTATACACAATCTTATTACCATCCTGTTCTTTTCACACGTTTGTTTATGCATTGACTTTTACAACACATACAAGAAGCAGGAAGAATTTGCAAGAGTAAGAAATACAGAGTAAAGGTCACATGATTCACTTTGATGCAATAACGGAAGTTTTCACGTGAAAACGGCCATTATTGCATCAAAATAATGTGATCTGAACTTAGTAAATAGAGCCCAAAATCTTATATTTCAACTGAAATTCCATTCCTGAGGACATCTTGTGGCCATTCCTGTAACTGCAAGGTTATACACAATCTTATTACCATCCTGTTCTTTTCACACGTTTGTTTATGCATTGACTTTTACAACACATACAAGAAGCAGGAAGAATTTGCAAGAGTAAGAAATACAGAGTAAAGGTCACATATTCTGTCAAATGTCTAATATTGTAGTGTTGGAAAATTTGGGTATGAAAAGAACTCTTAAGCTTATTCATCAGACCTGGACGTTCATTGGGACAAGACAGGGTTTATTCTTTATCAATATCTTTTCCCCCAAAAAACACGTGCGTCCAGTTCCACACCTTTTGTGCCTGTATAATAAGAGGGGCAGAGTGACGTGGGTATGGGCCTGCCAACAAAGCCTGCGACGGAGTATGGTCAAACCCGGCCTGTCTCACTAAGGTCCAATGGAGGTCGCCCTGAGGCGAATCCAAAACCCAGTCCCTCAAATGAGATAGCTGTGCAGCCATGTAATAAAACTTTATATTTGGAAGTGCCATGCCCCCCCTATCTCTGGTCCGAGACAGACCTTCCCTACTAATCCTCACCCGTTTATTTCCCCATATAAAGGAGCTAAACAGGGAATTGATTCTAGAAAATACCGTAGGCGGCATCCATATGGGGGACTGCAGGAGGACATAGAGTAACTTGGGCTGCACAGTCATCTTAAGCAGGTTTACCCGACCCATAACTGTCAGCGGCAGTTTACGCCACACTTTCATTCTGGCTTCCACGGCCGTTACAATAGGCAATACATTATCAGAGCAAAATTTGGACATGTCATTGGAGATACGAATACCCAAGTACGTGAATCGAGGGGACCACTGTATAGTATGCGAAGGTAGAGGGGAATTCGGAATGGGACCCCGCAGAGGCATAATATAGGATTTATTCCAGTTGATCAAGAGACCAGAAAAAATTCCAAATCTGTCAACCAACTGGAGAAGGGCATTCAACGATCCCTGTGCGTCAGATAAGAATAGTAGGAGATCGTCCGCATATAAAGCGATCTTCTCCTCTACCCCTCCCACCAATATCCCCCTAATGTCAGGCTGTTCTCTGATTGCACACGCAAGGGGCTCCACTGCCAGCGCAAATAGGAAGGGGGACAAGGGACACCCCTGCCTGGTTCCCCTACCCAGAGCAAATCTACTAGAGATATACCCATTGATCGAGACTCTAGCTAGCGGTGCAGAATAAAGAACCCGAATCCAATCTATGAATTGAGGGCCCAACTCCATCCGTTCCAAAACACACCACAGGTAGCCCCACTCCACAGAATCAAATGCCTTTGCAGCATCCAGAGAAACCACCACCCCCTCCGATTTCCCCGGATGCCGCAACTGCAAGTGAGTGAATAAGCGACGAAGGTTAGTAGAGGTTGACTTTTTTGGCATAAACCCAGTCTGGTCCGGATGGATCAGTTCCTCTATCACCTGAATAAGCCGATTGGCCAGGACTTTAGCAAAAATTTTAACGTCAGTGGTCAGGAGCGAAATGGGTCTATAAGAATCCACCGAAAGCGGGTCCTTATTAGGCTTGAGTATTACAATTATAAGGGCCTCACGCATCGTCTCAGGGAGAGGATGTCCCTCCTGAAGTTGTTGGAAAAGAGCATGTAGTCGGGGCAAAAAGAAATCTCTTTCAGATTTATAGACTTCCACCGGAATGCCATCTAAACCCGGTGCCTTTTTAGTGGGAAACGAATTAAGTGCAGTTTCAATTTCAGCTATTTGAATAGGGGAGTTAAGGAGAGACTGGCCAGCACATGAGAGCCTAGGGAGCAACACGCCATCAAGATATGCAGCTAAGGCCTCATTAGTATAGGTGGCTTTGGAGGCGTACACAGATTTATAGTGTTCAAGAAACACCTGCGCAACATCAGGGACTGAGCATTTCACATCACCCGCATGTGTTTTTACTTTCAGTTTGTAAATATATCGAAGTGCCGGCCTGCACTGAGAAGAATGTGGCGGTGGACTGCAGACAGGGTGTGGATCACCGTGAACCCGCGGTGGGCTGCAGACAAGGTGTGGATCGCCATGGAACCGGTGGTGGGCTGCAGACAGGGTGTGCATCACCATGGAACCGGCGGTGGGCTGCAGATAGGGTGTGGATCACCATGGAACCGGCGGTGGGCTGCAGACAGCGTGTGTATCGCCATGGAACCTGCGGTGGGTTGTGCACAGAGTGTGAATCACCATGGAACCGGCGGTGGGTTGTGCACAGAGTGTGGATCGCCATGGAACCGGCAGCGGGCTGCAGACAGGGTGTGGATCACCATGGAACCGGTGTTGGGCTGCAGACAGGGTGTGGATCACCTTGGAACCGGCGGTGGGCCGCAGAGAGGGTGTGCATCACCATGGAACCAGCAGTTTTCCATGGCGATCCATGTTTGTAAATATGATTCACTTCATTTTGATGCAATAGCGGAAGTTTTCACGTGAAAACGGCCATTATTGCATCAAAATAATGTGATCTGAACTTTGTAAATAGAGCCCAAAATCTTATATTTCAACTGAAATTCCTGGTACAAGGACATCTTGTGGCCATTCCTGTAACTGCAAGGTTATACACAATCTTATTACCATCCTGTTCTTTTCACACGTTTGTTTATGCATTGACTTTTACAACACATACAAGAAGCAGGAAGAATTTGCAAGAGTAAGAAATACAGAGTAAAGGTCACATATTCTGTCAAATGTCTAATATTGTAGTGTTGGAAAATTTGGGTATGAAAAGAACTCTTAAGCTTATTCATCAGACCTGGACGTTCATTGGGACAAGACAGGGTTTATTCTTTATAGACACACACAATATTTTATTTTGCTATGGCGAGGGTAGCGGATTTTCCTGTCTAAGATAGAAATATAAGAAGTGTCAGGAGATCCAGTGTGCGGCAGCGGCAAAGTTGCAGCACGCTAAGGTCCTGTAGCAGGGAGGCCATGGAAGTAGATCTGATTCTGGCCAGGGGGGCAGAACTAACTCCTGAACCTAAACGCTATTTGACCTTAAAGTTAATATTCTTATATTTATCCTAAGCAAGTTTAAATTGTTCTATGGTATTCGCCTCCAACACCTCAGATGGGAGCTTATTTCACTTATCAACTACCCTTTCAGTGAAGATTTCAGATAAAACATCTTTTTCTCTTTTATTGCTCACAAATCCGGGAAGGGGGTGGTGGTTGGGCCTTATATTTTCATCTATAAATTTAAAAAAGGTATCTTGGCAAAACAAAGTATATCTTGCTAGAATGTTATTACATGAGTCCCAGCCACAATGGATAGTAACTGTAGATTTATACATTTGTTCTTACTTCTGATGGTCATTGTGACAGTGGGCCTGATCCAGACATACGCTGGCTGGCGTTAAGACCCCAGGCAGCAGCGTAAGATCGGCTTAAAAGCCGATCTGCGCATGCGCCAGGCAGATGTTGGGAGTGTCCCCTAGCATTACTACGCTGCAGTTAGAGCAGGTAAGCGGGGGGAGGGAGGGTAATGAGGCTGGGAGGGCGGTGTTAGCGTACTAACACCGCCGTCCCAGCGTATTTACACTCCCTTACGCCGGCTGAAGTTAGGGTAGCCTTCAGCCAACGTAAGGGAGTGTAAATACGATGGGGCAGGGGGAGTCCCACGATGTAACCCTGAGTGTTAGTACACTCAGCGCCACGTTGTAGGTCTGGATCAGGCCCATTGTCTCCACTGTTTGAGACCACACCCCCTTATCTCTTTTTACATCTGGCAGGTTTTATGCTTTCTATCAAAAAAATCATGATGTTGTGATGGTATCAAATCTTATAAATCAGGTCATTTTGGTGGTTTTGCCTTTAGTAAATACAGCGCTACCCCAATCACATACCCTCCAACATTTTTTAATGACTAATGACTAAAAATAGGTACACCTTGGGGGAGGGGTGTCTGTGAAGGGAGCTTGGCCTGTCCCATGGAGGAACGTGACTTTAATATGCTGTCATTTGCATGTATGATAAGGTCAGGGCCGGTGCTAGGGTGTTCGGCGCCCCTCTGTGAACGCAAATCATAGTCACCACTATATATTAGTGTCCTTGTCTCCGCTATACATAGATATATATCCCCCATCCTGTCTCTCCAGCGCCCAGTATCCCCATCCTGTCTCTCCAGCACCCAGTATCCCCATCCTGTCTCTCCAGCACCCAGTATCCCCATCCTGTCTCTCCAGCACCCAGTATCCTCATCATGTGTATCCAGCACCCAGCATCCCCCATCATGTGTATCCAGGAACCAGTATCCCCATCATGTGTATCCAGGAACCAGTATCCCCATCATGTGTATCCAGCACCCAAATCCCCATCATGTCTCTCCAGTGCCCAGTATCCTCATCATGTGTCTCCAGCACCCAGCATCCCCCATCATGTGTATCCAGCACCTAATATCCCCAATCATGTCTCTCCAGCACCCAGTATCTCCATCATGTGTATCCAGCTCCCAGTATCCCCATTATGTCTGTCCAGCACCCCCATAATGTCTCTCCACCACACAGTATCCCCATAATGTCTGCCCAGCACCCGCATAATGTCTTTACACCACCTAGTATCCCCATCATGTCTGTCCAGCACCTCCATCATGTCTCTCCACCTCCCAGTATCCCCATCATGTCTATCCAGCACCCCATCATGTCTTTCTAGCACACAGCATTCCTAATTTATGTCCTGTCCAATTACTTACCTTTGAAGTCTTCTTTCTTCCGGATGCTGCCTCTCCTCCGCGGCGGGCTCTGTGATGCTGATGTGACCTCAGGTCACTCCAGCGTCATCAGTGAGGAGGCGCTGCTGCACTCTGCATCTGTCTGTCACACAGGCAGAGTAGAAGTGAATGGATGCTGCTGTTAGACTCTGTAAGGCGCTCTTATCAGAGTGATGAGAGCATTTTACACCTTATCATATGATGTAAGAACTCACAGGAGAGGGTCGTGTCACTTTATCAGAGCTATAGGAGTCTGTCCCCGCACCTCTGCTATAGTGATCAGATGCTGCAGGAAAGGAAGGCGAGTATAAGGGGGAGGGAACTGCCAGGCCAGAATCCAGTACAGGAGCCCTTTTAGCCGGAACAGACTAAAAAAAGGTACTATACCTGCTAAATAGGTACAGTTGGAGGGTATGCAATCAGCAAAGAGGAGCATTTTCACAAACCACAGCTCACTAAAGTGTAAACACAAAATGGTATGTATAATTCAGTAGCTGTTCCACTTTACACCTGTGTAGGAAATCTTAATGATACAACATGATCGCAGTAACTTTAATGAAATCATTTTATTTGTAACGTGAACACCACAGTATTTGATCTTAAAAATGATGATCAACAACTAAACAACAATATTTTTTTCCTGGTAGGCTACGTAATAGAGCTTATGGAAATAACTCTGTACATTGCTTCATCAAACCACAGCCCCAATTCTGCCATATACATAGTGTAGCAGATTGGCAGATACACATTGTTGCAATTTGCATTCAATCACATTATGAACCACCCTGCTCAAGAAAATAGGAGTATTGCCGAAATCTCAGCAGTCTCCCCAACGTTCTGCATTAGCTGGCAGTATGAAAATATAGAAATAATAGAAGTGAATAAGATTTATAGCTTTTAAATCAAATAAGTGGGGGAAGTGACGGTATGGTATACTCCTAAATGCCCTGGTTCTGATCTATTTCTATAGTAATGATGTTAGTTACATTGTGAAGATAAATACAGTTCTTGAAATTTTTTTAAATATATACAATATCTACATTTTATTCAAACTAACAAAGACTTTGAAACTGCATAGAATATTGAACTTGATGGTTTACTCTCAGTCATCCTTCAGGAAAGTGGAGTGGCTACAAAGTATAGTATCAATAAGCATTTATTAGATAAGCCACAAAATTGTGCATTGTACCTGAGTAGTGGTTTAAAGATATGCCTTTTACAAACTGAAGCAAACACAACAATACTGGAAAACTAAAATGTATAACAGTAATGCTACATACTGTATTAATGTCACTAATACACTACCCTGTACAAAGTAATATAATAATCACAGAAGAAAAAGACTGAATCTGGTATTTCTTCAATGAGTTTGCCTTACATTGATTTTAAAATATTATTAGTTATAACAATTTGATCTGGATACAGAGGATCTTCTGTCATATAAACCAGTTAAATCATATGACAGTATTTCTGTGAAAGACAATATTATCGTGATGATTTTATATTGCTAGAATGTAGTATAAATCGCAGAACTTTCAGTTACGTGTTAAAAAATGCAGTTTCTGAGAATCCTCTTGTTCTTCAACCATAGGAATTTTAAAGATCATAAATGTTGAATATCCATATTCCAGCAGGTTCATTTATTAATAGTAAGAAAGTTGTCATATAGCCTAAAGTTTCATTACAACCTCTTACAATATGGTTTTACACCATATACTTGTCATGAGTCTCAGATCAGCTACTAAAGCTTAGTCTGAGATGTCAGACATCATCATCATCATCAAAAATGTGTACAAAGCTCACCCTCATGAACCATATCTGAAGGCGTTAGGAATAAATAGCATTTTATATTGTCTTATAGAAATTAAATTCAACTGTCCTGCATAATGACAAAAGCCAAAAGTAGACTTAGTAATGCTGCAGCCACCGCTCCAGTCAGCAGGACTCTGTGAATAACCTGAGGACACAGGAAAGTCAGAGGTCAGACACACCACATAATTATTAAGAAGAGAATAGAACCACATATATTACATGAATACATGTGTAATATCAGTGCTCCAACTGTGCTCTTACCACACATATGGAATTTGGTTCTTGTTATAATGCTTTTGGAAAACAGTAGAAACAGGATTTCAAAATATGCTTTGCTAATATAAATAACCTGGAGCTTGTCTGGAAGGAAATCTAGACTCTGGAGCTGGGGCAAAGGTGAATCATTTAATATTCCTTGCAGTGGTGCTATATACTACAGGCCCTAAAATTTGGAAATTAATGAACTCACATGAATGTTTTTCATTAGTTTTTTTTATTAAGCATCTAGCATAGGCTAGAGTGAAAATTAAACAATATTAGCTACTCTTGTCCACTTTTTTATTCCCAATTTGGAAGGTACAGGAAGGGAGTAATGTGAGGGCAAGAAAAGGGTCCCT
This sequence comes from Limnodynastes dumerilii, assembly GCA_011038615.1. NCBI lineage: Eukaryota > Metazoa > Chordata > Amphibia > Anura > Limnodynastidae > Limnodynastes > Limnodynastes dumerilii. The sequence continues at coordinate 330,252 of WWET01000940.1, forward strand.
ATTGTTTAATTCTAAAGGAATTTTTTTGTTCTCCTCGGGCTGCCTCATTATTACATGCTATACTCAACCACCATATAAACTATTAACACAATGCCCACCAGAAGCAGCTGTGAGGAGAAACACCACACCTCACTGGAAAAACACCCAAGGGTCATCAAAAATGAATTATTACATCTTGTTCCTTTTATACCGCTTATACATCTCCACAATGCAATAATCCATGTTTATCAACAGGTTATTGCAGGGTGATTTGCTGTGATAAAAAAAGACATATGTCCTTTCTGGTCCACCTGCAGTTATATGCAGTTATCTGTCCTTTTTTAATTTCCCATGTAGAAAATTCTCTTTTAATGGGGCTAAGAGATTTGTTTACTATTGCCATAGCAAATCTCTCCAATCAGGTGTCTCTGTGAGAGACCCACGTTGATAAATCATACAGGACTTTCACATTGACACCTTTGAATGTTAAGTACGGCGGCTGTTACGCAAAGGGGGCTTAGTGGATGGGGTGGGGGAAGCCCCGTTACGATTAGTTATGCGGGTGTAAGCCGCATAGCTGATTGTAAAACTTAAGGTAGGAATCTAGACACGTAAGTGTCCAGATTTACTACCGACAGCTGGGAGTGCAGGGGGCGTGCACTCACCACTCCAATGCCGGCCGTGCTTACCTCAGGCGGCCGTAAGGTGTCCGTAGGTCAGGATCCGGCCTTAAGTGTTTATACCAACACATCCTGGAAACTGCTGGCCTGAAATATGCTTTCAAATAGTGTTACACAAAATGGTGGTTGCTGAAATCAATTTATAGGTTAATAAGCATTAAAGGAAGAAGTAATGTACACATGTACACAGACCCAAAGGTTAAAAATGTAACACTGGAAGCATGTCTGAGATCAGCAGTTGCATGGGGTTGTTGATCCACAGAAGCTATTTTGAGGCCTTAAGGTGTACTTCTAAGTGAATGAGCTCTCAGTTTAAAATATATGACCCAGTAAAAGGGCTCTCACTTTTTAGAGTTAAAACTACCAGCAATAAAGCCTTGGAAGTGGCTGGTGGCTTATCATATATCTGCAAATGTGTGTAACAGATATTTCTGCATTTATTTTACAGCTAGAATGACAAGTTAGATACTGGTTAATAGCAGGATATTTTTTCTCCTTTGTTCATGGAATAGAAGGTGTCATGCAGGGGAAAGGCAATGATAGGCTGCAGACTAAATGGTGTAGCTACTAATTGGTAAATGTCATGCTATGTACCTGGATGGGACATTACTAGTTCAAATTAATACTTGCATTTGCATTTTGCAGCTTAACAATATGCTGTTACCATGATATATTGACACCTACTTGTCTGACGGCTTAGCCTTTTGAAAGTAACTCAATGGACATTTATGTAATGGTTTTTTTGGGATGAATTTGTGCAGTTTTTGGCATGTCACTTGTTCTCTTACAATAAGTTATTGGAGATATGATTTTTAGAATGAGTTTGTTACCAATGATTAATTTATACTGAGATTCTGAGAATGGGCTGTATTCAGAGATCCGATTTTTTTATGTACACAATTATATGCACGGCCGGAGCAAGGAAACACCCACCAACAACCCTGACACTCCCCTCTCCCGGATGTGCTGACGGAGACTTAGGAGTCCCTAGACCACTCTGTTCTTTCCGTGTGTACTTACGAGCGTATATGTGATCCGTCCATGCGATTCTTAATAACCGCGCCTCCATGTGTTCATTTAAATGCCTCCCCCTACCCACTTTTATGTAAATTTTCTCGTTTGTAGGATTTCCATGCGTATGTCCCCAAGTGCGATTCACATGTACGTCCGTTAGGCACTTACATGCATATAATCAACGTAAATAGCGTAACTAAAGTTACTATGCATGCGCAGTTCATCCGGTCCTAAAAATATGAATGTAACCACCCTCAAAAATGGATCTCTGAATACGGCCCAATATGCTTAACAGCAGCAAATAGTCTAAACTGGACCAGGTGAGGATGTGAAAGTATGTAAGCCATTACTGAAGTAGTAACTGGCAACGTTCTTTTTTTTTACTTTTAGTATACCAGTCATGGTTCTTCTTTTACAAGATTTAGAATGTGGAATAATAATAGTAATAAAAATTGACTTTTTATTATGCACTGATATAAAAACATAGTAATAAAAGTAATACGCAAAGTGCGTAAGTGGCCTGACTTGACTGGAGGGCGCAACCCTAGCGTAACAACATTCGTACGGAACTCCGTACTAACCCATTTCCTAGGATATGGGCTGTGCTTCCCAACCGCCCACTAAACCAGACCCCTGCAAGGAAAATGTGTGAAGGTCTGGATCCGGTCCATAGACCAGTTTTAAGATAGGAGAGGAAAGTTACAGCTGGGCAAAACCATGTTGATTTCAGGGGAGTCATATTTCATCTGTTGCTAAACCGTGTTATAGTGTGATGTTTCCCAGAACAAGTCTAAATAACAGTGTAAAGGTGAAGTTGGTCACTATCTGTGTGCAATAAGCAAAAGCAAAGTATTCTCCCTGCATGCACAGAATAAAATATGTTTTGCCCATGTGTAACTTTCCTCTCTTTTTTTAATCTCTGAATCTGGTCCTTTATTTCAGTCTCTGATTTGGGACCATAAGTCTTTTTAGTGGGATTGCTACACCCTATACACTGTACACTACTTGATGTTTTGCTAAGAAACATTATTTCCTTGCCAGGAAGCACCAGCTAGTTAATAGTAATTATTTGCAAATAATTTAATTGTCAATAGAACAATACATTTTTTTGTTTCATATTTTATGTGGATTTTCTCATTTGAAATATATACAAACAAGGTAGACAAAAAAACCACCACAAGAAAAATAACAGCTAATTCTGATTCTACAAGAGAGACACATAACTTACCCTCGGTTTTGTACTGCGACGAATAAGCGGATTTAAGTCATCTCTAAGCTTAAGATGAGCTTTGGGTTTAGGTCTCCCTGGGGATTTGCTGGTTTCAGGCTGTCCTTTTTGTCTCTTAACCAGCTTTGAAAGCTCTGCGTGAATAGCCTGAGTGGAAACAAGTCTGTTAGCTTAACTCATTGTGGTAGTATTCATTATAGCAAATGTCAAAAAAACTGTCTCATCTTTAGCAACAGAAGAGATTGAAATGAACTTGAAACAAATAGTGTTTCAAGTTTTTTTTCATATAAAGGTATGTTTATTATCACACTCTCCACCAGGACTGCCATCAGGGGGGACAGCCGGAACAACTGATGGGGCCCGCGATTCTCACCTTTGCTCTGCGGGTCAATTCGCAGGGTTAATGCAGGTCAGCGGCACCCTCTATGTGATGTCACTGATAATATCATGTAGGAGGCTGATTCAGAGCTTGAGAGTAAAAGTATGTGCCCAGGCAGCCTAAGATGGCTATCGTTCTCCATTTGTTTTAAATGTGTTTTTATATTTACATGTTATGTATTCTGTTTAGAACCAGACACTACAAAGCCAAGACATGCTGAGAAAGATGTGTTTGCTACAAACTGATGTTATATGATGTTATGTTATGTGTCATTATGCAAAGCTAACCTATACTGTGCATATGTGGAATGTAGAAATTAGATAGATAAGAAGGACCAATTCATTTGCTGAATACATGTTTCTAACCAAATAAGGTAGAAAGTATCTGCTCTGTTGTTGTTGAGGTGGATAAATCAAGTGAGCATTTCTGCAGTCAGTCCCGTAGGTGAGGCTGGGAAGCTAACCTTATAAGCGTCCGCTTCAATAGAAGCTAAGTATTATTCATGTATTTGGCTCAATTTGTTATTAAATATTGTAGTTGAGTCTTTTTTTAACTCCTGGAATTTAAGGTACCCTCAAGTTCCAGGAACACAGCAACAAAAGTGGAAATGTGCATCTGAGCACAAATATGATGAACTGCAGGGGAGGCAAACTACAAGCGTTCAAACAAACTTAAAGTTGAACCCCCCCCCATCCCAAATAGAACCTTACAACACAAAACAGAATAAAAAGCACTGGCCACAGCACAGAGCAGAGATCATCATGGCCAGATTTACTAAGCTGTGGGAAAGGAAAAGTGGAGCTGTTGCCCATAGTATTACATAGTAGAAAATGCCAACTAGAATCTGATTGGTTGCTATGGGCAAGAGCTCCACTTTTCCTTTCCCGCAGCTTAGTAAATCTGGCCCCATGACTCTGTGCTAAAGGAAAATAGCTGCAAATGGAGGATTCAAAAAGGAACAGTGTATGTGTGTGAGTGAATCTGCAGCCAGCACAAATAAAGGTTCTTTTACTTAGTGGCAAACATAGGATTTTAAAGGGAGGTATCCAATGTTTGTATAGTGTGTCACTTAAGGACCTGTATTGCATGTGGAATATATTAGGGCTTTGGACATAGCAGAATATATAAAGTATGAGAGGTGTTTTATTGTTCTGGGAATGGCACATACTATAGTATATGTGGAGTACATAGGGTTCAGGGAATGGCATACTATATACTGTATATAGTGTACCATTCTACACTAATATAAACCGTATACAGTATGTGCCATTCCCAGACCTTTAATATACCACACATGTGCTTTATATAGTGTGCCATTTCCAGACCTCTTCCCTTGTGAAGATCCTGCACTTGCCACTGTTGCTAGTTTAAACACATCTTTGAATTTCATCAGACAATGATCCCATATACAAAAGTATATTTCTTTGTTGGTTGGAGTCACAGAACTTTTTCTCTCCATCAACACACATTTTTATCTCTAACATCCTGTAGGAGATACAAAGACTCTTTACAGCAGAACTTTGCTTAAGCAGAATTGCACCTATACTCATAGTATGCTCAGCCTTTGGGTATTTTATTTTTGTTAGATTACATGTCTTAGAGTACTCTGGAAATTTAGAATAATGGATGGACAGCACATGATATTTCTCACATTGATAAAACAACTGACTCTGGCATATCAAGCTCAATTTATCCGATCTGTTGACTTTTTGATTGTTTATTGGAAGGCTGGATAATTGTGCAGTATATGGCCAACAATAATATTGATCTCTCCTGCTGTTGTATTTGAAGTTATATTGCTTTTGAAGGCATCATATTGTGAAACATTGTGGTCTTGTTTCTAATGTTTCCAATTATGTCCCAGAGAATGTTCTGCCTGTTAAAAACTCAATTCTCGACCCTTTAGTAAAAATGACACTATATTAAAGCTGACTGCTGCATTAACTAAGTTCAAGTGTAGGG
>WWET01000940.1:335507-345738 GCA_011038615.1 Limnodynastes dumerilii
GAATCATGTAAAAAGCAATGCTGTCATATTGTTCAAAACAGAGTTAATCTGCTGAAAAGAGTGATGTAAAACTTTCCTGTAGTTTAGTATTACTTCAGGATTATAACTCTTTTGTTCTTTTCATTGACTGTGGAAATATTCTGGAAAATGTGGCTATTGTGTTTTCTTCCTTCAACTGTAAATTAATATCCCTCAAGATATAAGATGTGCCACAACAAGTTTATTAGGAAATTCTAAGTAAAATATAATGACGTTTTGGTCTGATCTCAGACACCATGGAAAATCAGGGTTGCCGACTTTTCAGAGCTTCCCACCGGGAGAACCCAGAGGGATGCCATGGATTTCTGCAAGGGACGCGATTAATGACGCGATTTATTTTCAGGGGATGGACAGGGCTTTATGACATCATCAAGCCCCGCACATCCCTAGTAACGCTACAGATTTCAGTAATAATTGATGGCTGGTGGGGCTTGAGGGAGCTTTGCCGGCTCTCCCAGGATGCCGGGAGACCTGCCCAAATTTCGCGAGTCTCCAGGATATTCCGGGAGAGTCGGCAACCCTGTGAAAAACTACGCTTCTGCTGGTAGAGATTGAGGCCCTGATCCACAGTGGCTCAGTGAGTAGTACTTGTATCTCACAGCACTGAGGTCATGAGTTTGAGTCCTGGACTAGACTTTATCTGTATGGAGTTTGTATGTTCTCCCCATGTCTGCGTGGGTTTCCTCCAGGTGTTTCAGTTTCCGCCCACATACCAGAAACATACTGGTGAGTTAACTGGCTTCAAATTAAATTAACCCTAGTGTGTGTGTGTGTGTGTGTGTATGTGTTAGGGACCTTAGTATGTAGCTCCATAGGGGACTGGTGCTGCAGACAATTTGTGGCGATGTATAAATAAGTGTAATAATAAAAGAGGCGAGTGTACGCCAGCTGGTGTGACATTTATTGGCATGATTTTCTACTGCGCATGCTCAGAACTTAAGAACACACAGTCACGACAAATTCAGATCAGAACGCAACTCATGCCTTGGTGCCTTGCATTTTGAAGGGGAGGAAAGGAATTGATGGATAGTCAATGCACAGTAAAAGCGTGCCAAAAACATGAGCACCCAATTCAGATCAGAATACAGACATAAAAAAGGACCACCAGCCACAGGTCCTCTATGTCCAGGGGTCACCTTTCACAAATGACCCTTCTATTTGGATGTAACACTTGCAAAGTGTCAGAAATCGCTGCCTCTGTTTTGTACATGTGTATTATTTCTACAGACAGTAAGAAAAATGTATTCATTTTTATTTTTTTAAATATTGTTTTCTTGAAGTTATAGTGAGTTCATTTTACAACTGAAGTGTTCCCGCTACTCGTAACATTTGTTGCACAATACCGTGTACAATGCTACTCTTATGCAATGTATTTGGTCACGTAGGTGCTGCTGTGTGCCGTACACCATGTGCCATAATTGACTGCAATCAATTGGATCGCATGTAGCCTGCACTACCTTTTCAAATGTATCTATGGCACACACAATGGACCTGATTCAGATTTGTAGATCTGAAAGTAAGCAGGGAGGAAGGGAGTGTATGTCCCTGTCAGTCCCCTCCGTTTCACGGAGTTATGGACATTTATGTGCATGGATTATATGCACAGATCTTAATTTTTTATTAAAAACAGCTGCAGGAAAAATGAACACATGAAATGTGACCTTTTTCATAGGGCTTCTGTAGCAGAAGTATTATTATTATCATTATCATCATCTCCAGTATTTTTATTGTTAGTATTTACACAAGTGTCAGACAGGAAAGTTACGGCAAAAACAACCAAATTTGCACCATTGCAGGTCCATTGGATGAAGAAAATGTTATTTGTACAAACAGAATAAGTTGCAAGTAAGAGGAGATGTTTTGTAGCTTATCGCTAAACTAGAGTTTCACAATTAAATCTGTTTAATATTTAAATGCAATAACCAAAAGCTGCCAGAATTTCACAGTATGCAAGAAAATCAAATTAATTCATTTGCACACAATTCTACATTGCTATTCTAGGTGCATATTTGCACCTTTTTGTGCCGTCACTCCTAGCTCTAGGACAGCCCCGCGCAATGTGACAAACAGGTGTTTACTTGACTCTGAATCAGCCCCAGAGAGTCAACAATAACGGGCCTGTCCATCTCGTTTGCTAAAAATATAGTAGGCTAAACTTTATTTAGGTCTAGAGTCACCTGGCCTAAGAACTGTCACTGTTGGATTGTGATTTATTCACTTCTCTGCCTATATACTGGCTTTACCATTTAGGACATATTATGACTGTGGCCAGCGGCCTTGTGCATTTATTTATTAGTGATTGCTGAGTGCCTCTTTTTCTCTTGCCTGGTCCCAGTGTCTTCCAGTTCTCTAATTAAATAGTCGTCTTGAGAATGTCCGATAGGACGAAATGCATTGACAGGGTTTTGCTAGCCCATTGGTCTGCCCTCTTTGAATCACCTGCTTGTAATACATCTGCCTTCACGTGAAGTTTCACTGCGGGAACCTGAATTCATCCTAGTAGGGACACATGCCTGTATGTGCTCCTGGGACCGAATTCTCACCTCCGTATTTTTCATTTTCCGATGCATGCGTAGTAACTATTTTACGCTATCTACTTAGCGCACATGCCATCTTTAAAGACAAAGCACTGCGTAGATAGCGTAAAATAGCTACTGTGCATGCGTAGTAGCTGGACACGTTAAACTACACTCGGAAAATGAAAAACAGAGGTGAGAATCCAGTCCATGGTCCCTGAATCTACAGTGTCCGTTTCCACCTGGACGGGACTTCTATCGCCTGCTCTCTGTTCTATGTGAAGATAAATGGTGTGATATTGGCTTATGAGAGTGTGACAATTAACACCTGGAAGATCCTTGATTTCCCAATTCAACTGCTTTATCGTAATCAAGTTTTGAGACTAATAGAGATTTATATTAGTAATATTTTGACTTCTCTCAGCAGGGTAGGTTTATGCTTCGGCATCCAGGGGCCGCAACCTGCTAGGCGTTGGCAGCCCAGCCTATCCCTACCATCAGGGGCTCTAGGGAAGACTGGACTTCTAGTTAGAATCTGGTTCGCTGTTTGAGAGCCCCTGCTCTAGTGTATGGTTACAGATTTCATTCATATACTTGCAAATACCTTTGTTGTAGGCTCCAGTTTAAGAGCTTGTTTTAGGACAGACATGGCTTCTTCATAGTTTCCTCTTTCGGATAGCACCTAGTTAAAAGATAAATAGATTTGCAACTAAATCATGTGTTCTACATTGGATCCAGAATGAGAGATTCCATATGTTCTGATGTTTATCAGAACAGGAATGTCTCTTTCAGTTTCAGCATCCTATTCATTGGCATTCTATGTTAGGAGATATGAACATTGACTAAGAGACTATATCCACTTATATATACTCAACCCAGCCCTTTTGTTGGAAGTGTCACTCGTGTTATGTCTGGATAGGGTTGGAACACATTATGATCAGACATGATGGCGTTTTTGATTGCAATATTGTTGATTACAATATTCTTGATCTATTTCTAAGGGATGCTAAAAAGTACTATACCATAACAAGTTATAAATGAGATTATAATTGTTCACAGTATCATGTAAAAACCATGGTAAACACAGGGATGCCGACTCAGGAATATCCATGAGATTCACGATTCTCCTGGTATCCCGGGAGAGCAGTAATGTGTCCTGCTGCTGCAATGGGCTTGAGAACATGAGTATATGCAAATAACGGCATTAGGTCCTGCCCCCTGTCTATCAATACTGTAATTCCAAGTGCTACTAAGGATTGGACAAGATCTGATGATGTCATTTGTGTCATCAAACAGAACCAAATCCCAAAGGAACACTATAAATCAGGCCTGTCCAACCTGTGGCCCAACAGGTGTTGTGAAACTACGACTCCCAGCATGCTTTAGCTGCATAGGCATAGTTGACACCTGATAAAGCTGGGAGTCATAGTTTCACAACACCTGTTGGGCCACAGGTTGGACAGGAATGCTATAAATAGTAGTGTTGATGTACAGGGGACGGGTTTCAGGATGTGATTTGCATAAATTGCATCATCAAGCACCGTCCCCATACTGGAATAATTTTCTTCCCTCTGAGATATCTCGTAGGAAAGAAATAGAGAGCCGGCAATCCTGGATAAACATAGTCACATTGTACAAAATGAGGTGAGCAGAGAGGCTTCTATAACTGTCTGCTCTGTGCACTGTAAAAGCCCCCCATCTACCTTCATATGAAATGCTGAGAGCCAATGAGCATATGAGACCTGATCAAGACTTAATAACAAGAGTTGATTTAGGCATGCGGCCTGTGGAAGTCAGGCTGTGGAAGTGCACAGCTCATGCGCACACCGGATGTTACACATCGGAACTCTGATCATACGTGACTTGTTTACGCACGGTCACTGAGGGTAAGAGTAAGCATGTAAATTGTACAGTATGGGCTGGGTTAGACAGGCATTATGTACGACTAGAGATATGCAAGGAAAAGTTAAGAGAGTTAGGAAAAGTTAAGACAGGGATCTGAACACGTAAGTCAGCTAAGTTACATACGTGAGAGGGGAGTACATCATCCTTAGTAGTGTATAACTTAGGTACACTTGCGTACATAAAACAATCTTAAGTCTGGATCAGGCCCAAGGTTTCCAGAGTGATTACTTTTCCAAATCACTATAATTCATTGTAGGAGAGCCGTTTAAAAGATTGATTATAAGATTTATATTAAAAGGTGCATAACCTTTAAAAAATATTATTGTGAGTTTTAGCAAAGTGAAAAACCTAGTATTCCTCTCCAGTGTCCAGTCTGTAAAGAAGTGTCCTACTAGCCCGCTACATCGTCTACAGTATAACAATATACCTTCATGTAAACATCCATCATTCAAAATCTGCTCTAAAACAATTAAAAAATATATATAAAAATCTAATTGTGATGGGTATTATTAACAGATAGATGGAAAGAAAGTCCAGACTGCGCTAAATATTCATATCAAGAAAGTTACTTTATTATATGCAAAAAATAGTAAAATAGTTGATGATGTGCAAAAGAGCACTACATATGTATACCTATTTAGTGCTATTTTGCACATCATCAACTATGTTACTATTTTTTGCATATAATAAAGTAACTTTTTTGATATTAGTATTTAGCGCAGTCTGTTTTTTTCTTTCCATTGTATCTCTTTTTAGATCGGTTTGGGCAGATTCCTATCCCAGCTATCTGCGCTCTAATGTAATATCAGATCCTCTGGCTTTCTCTGTTCCCCGTTTATCTACTTGATTAACAAATATATGTTTGCCTAATAGATCTATTATTATTTATTAATGAAGTAATGGTGACACTGGACTGTATTCACAAATTGAATTATATTCTGCATGGTAGCCTCCGCTGCAAAGGCTGTCATACGGATTTGAGACTGACAAGTCCGCATGTAGGAGAGCAGGCACCCCCCTAGGCACTTCACCTGCTCTCCTACGTGCGGATAGTGTGTCCACCTGCAGGGACCCTACCTTGGGCCAGATTTACTAAGCTGCGGGTTTGGAATAGTGGAGATGTTGCTTATAGCAACCAATCAGATTCTAGCTCTCACTTTCCTATTACATACTAGAGAATGTCAGCTAGAATCTGATTGGTTGCTATGGGCAACATCTCCATTTTTCTAAACCCGCAGCTTAGTAAATCTGGCTCCTTAAGAGGATTTTCATGTGGGATACTGCATCGTACGTAGGGGTATTAGCCAAGTCCTTACTGTACGAATTACATGCCCCTGCTCCCCCCCCATGGGTATCTCCTATGGAGTTACACATGGGGGGTGCTCACGCCTCCCGTTCTTAGGGCTCTGATCCGCACGGAGCACGGCATCGGTATGCTGCGCTCCCGAATATTATGGTACTGCACATTTTACTGCAGATTTCCGTGCATAGTGTCTGAAAGCGGCCCACTCTCTCTCTCTCTCTCTTGTGGTTTGCTTATAAATCTAGTCCAAATTGTAAGTCATTTCTGCTAGTAATTTATTTTCATCAACATCCTCAGAAACATCCTGATGATGACAGGGTTTATAGTTTATACTGCCCATTAGAATTAGGTTTAAATGTAGTTTTCCTGTTATTCTTATTAACTTGCCATTATTCATGATTATTCTAATCATTATATAAAAAAAAAATCACAAAGCGCAGTTTTATTTTAGCCATATTGAAAAGGTTAAGGTGACATTACCCTGCCTTTCCTATAAAGTGCCTTTGCATTGTGTATATCCATCTCTAGGACTGCATTGCAGGAATTAATGACGTCATCAAAGTGATGAAGCTTCAGTTGGGTGGCTGCCAGGTTGTTCAGACATTTGATTCGATGCTCGCGAATCTCTTCTTCTTCCTCTGAGCTCAGGGGTTCTGAGTAATACAGATAATGGTGAGTCATCAGGTAGAAAATGAGTGTAGGAACATCCCGCTGCACGGTGCCATGACAACATAACCAGACATAACATTCCAATTTGGTATACCAGTGCGCAAAACAGTATGAGGACATAGCTCTAGGCATTAATAGGAGATGCAGATTTTTTCAGCAGTAAATATTAGTCTATCAAGGACTCCTAAATTTCATAATTAGGTTATGTATGCCTGGTGTGCATTTTGTGCTTAAAAAAATCTTTTCTAATACAATTACAAATATGTGACCAGCCATCCTGAGCCCTGTGACGCAGATAGAAAGTTTGATGTGATGCAGAGTTACACAAGTAATCCACCTGAACAAGTGTCTCCATTAGAGGACAGATATAATAATAGCAATTGTCCTAAAATATGTGCTTATATAGTCTCAGGAGAAGGAGATTCAGAAGGAAATGGGGTTTGTATGCATTAATAGAGTCCACTTGCAAAGCCCTCTGTCAGAAGTGTCATCTATTTTAAGTCTGCATGTACCAGATGTACCAAATGGCATGGTCAATTAGCATGGATTTGTACACACCTGTGGCATAAGTACCAGAGGCAATGGAGGCGCTGGCCTCCGCAGCACAAGCCCTGATTGGGGCCATTTCTTCCCCATTCAGGGCTGGTGCCTGCAGCTGCTGCAGCTCATAAGATATAGAAACTGCAGATTATATGCAAGTAATCTGTGCTCCTAAGCATGAGGGGCAGTGGCGGTGGTCTCTCTCCCTGCAGCTTCCATTCGTTGTGTTGAAAGCTAGAGGGGGAGTGATCGATAAACTGGGATCCCTGCATCCATTTCATGACATCCATCAGTTGGGCACATGGGCACAGGTATAACTGGGAGGTCTGATGTAGATCTCCCAGTCAGCCTGCGTGTGACGACCACAAGGATCATCCTGTAAGATTGAAGGTAAGTGATGTTCAACAGGGGGAGGACCCGGGGGGACTCAGGGCCCTGAGTTTTTATCTTGCTTCCGGGGGATTTTTATAAAGCTACGCCACTGGTACACATGCATAGTGCGCAGTTTTTTGTTTCTTTTTTTAAAGCCATATAACCCATATTGAGTAGTAAAACAGTCACACAAATCACACACATTGTTGCCACAAGGAAAACCAGTGTTTTACCTAGTATGTATTGCTCTTCCTAGAGCTCTACTGGGAGGCCTCCAACACCAGTATTGGGTTATATTTACTAATTACACAAAGTGAATCTCTAAAGTAGGTCATAACAAGAAGGTGGAGGAGGAAATTATTTTATATTGACATGGTGGCTGTGTATGATCTCATCAAAGCTGCATCTGACCAATAGCCTGCGTAATATATGAAAATAAACCTACCATATGCATTCCTATGTGCTAAGTCCGACTGATGTTTCAGTTCCTTTAATTGTTATCTTAAGCAATTTAGAAATATGGGAAATATGTTTCTCCTGTAGTGTTTCTTTAGGCATATGTGAAAAAAGGGTAAGAATGTTCCGTGCGTTCTGTGGTTACCTGAAGTGCTGGGGGTCAGGATGCTCAGTGCTTGGCTGTAAGAGTGCATGGCACTTCGATATTCTTCACGCTCAAAGTGAAAATTTCCACATTCCCGTTTCTGGTTCCCAAGGCTAAGACGGTCAGCAGTGCTGAGAACTCCCAGGCTGGGTTTGTCTCTGACTCTGATTAAAGTCACTTTATAAAGTAGAGAGGCATCAGATGGGATGTCTGGGTCCCTAAAGTGTAAAGAAGAACAATATAAACTGACATGTAAAGATCATTGTTATTCTGCCTTGTAAAACAACTAAACAAAAAAAAAGTGTTGTTTTCTGCAGTGACATCCATAGAAAAGGTGGACACCTCTGTGGCTTTCATGAGATACCGTGGCATCACTAATATTGACTTAGTTAAATTTTTTGGTTTATCAGTCTCATATATATGGATGGCTTGCCAAAGGGTGAGTATCTCTGCCTGTACCTACCTCTCATTGTAGGGATATCGGGGTAAATCCACAAGTACGGCCGACATGCGACGTGCGTAATTCCCCTGTCATCTAACTTGTGTGCATGTGCACATACTTCTTACGCTTGCGTACGCCAGTCAGTACACAAAAGGGGCAGACCCCTATTTTACGATGGCCACTCATGGCCATAGAGGCGGAGATAGCCATGTAAATTAGGTGTCGGGGCGGGGGAAGCCCAGTTACAGCTACATCTGTGGCCATAAGGCCGCAGACCTAGTCATAATATTTAAGGTAGGAATCTGGACAGGTAAGGGTCCAGATTTGCTACACGTTCGTACTTACAGACCTTCGCACACATGTAATGCATGTGAGGGTCTAGATCTGCCCCATCATACCTAAAACAGGGGTGTTGATGGGCATTATCCTCCCATTGGACTTACTTCAACTTATTTCACCTCGCTATACTGCTCTTCCTCTATTCTCCCCCCACCACTTTCCCCTTTTATACCTTATTCCATCCTATAAGTCAAGTTCTCATAAGCACTGTTCAACTTTAGCAGTTTAAATGCCAATGTGGCTAATGATCCCATGTGAGATGTCTCATTTATTATAGCGTACTTGACCTTGATTGTTCACGCTATGACTATGCCCATTGATGTGATGATTGTTATACTTGTTTTGATAAATGAATGGGGATCATTGTCAGTTCCATCATGATCCCCATGATGCTTTTACTTTATGTATGTTTGTTATTTAAAAAATAAAGTATATATCAATAAAAATAAGCTATGACGAGTCACACAGTGCGTTGTCCAATGACATACAATATTAAAATGTCTTACTTTCTTATGGGACACAAGGTGGTCATTTGGTAAGCATAACATTTATCGGTAGACTGGGTTGCAGGTAAACACACAAACAAAAATCTGTAATATGTTAAATAGGTGGTAAAGGATAATAGAAGTCCAAATCCCCCCAAAAAATTGGAGATTGCAGGCCTTCTGTTTATTATGTAGTGTGTTTAGTAATGCAATGAAATACAACACATTACACAATGTGTTTGCACACCCTTGTCCACACTGAGAAAATACATCAATTTCTCTGTCGCGCGTTAAGTATATATTCTCCCATAATAAGACAAATTTTCTCCATCCCAGGTTTACAACTGGACACAATAAAAAAAAATGAACAAACATACAAAACACAACCTACCATTATGTTATATCATGTTGAATAATAAAAAAAATATATAAATAAATAGAAGAATATAATAAGGTGTTTGACTTTGAATGTAATGTTTTTACTGTTGACACTTTTACAAAGTTACAGATTGTTCTCTGGATTATCTGATAAGCCATAAAACTAGCAATATGATTGTGTGAGTGTTTCCTAATACAGTAAAGTGATCATATCTAGTTATACAAGTAGGTGCCTGTCTACACAGAATCTATTTAAGACAAGTATTAAGTTAATGGTTCCATTAACAGGTATCTGGCACATCATGAATCAATCTTCATATGAATCCCCTTGCTTAAGTCCTTTCTTCACTCACAATCGTCTGTGGCTTATATTTTTATATATTACCACTTCAGTATGATTACATCCATTCATGCCACCATTAATATGATCAATTAGGTTCATTTAATTGTAGTATGTATGATGTCTATACAGATAGGGGACCGGATTCAGAGTTCCGGCTATGTGCGATGCGGCATTGCACAAACTAATTTACCTACGGGCTATTATTAGGTTCATTGTAGTATGTATGATGTCTATACAGATAGGGGACCGGATTCAGAGTTCCGGCTATGTGCGATGCGGCATTGCACAAACTAAACTAA
>WWET01000940.1:366451-380867 GCA_011038615.1 Limnodynastes dumerilii
ATGGACAGCATAGTACATAATAATATACAATACAAACATACAGTTCAGGTATGGCCAGTATAGTACATAATAATATACAGTATAGACATACAGGACAGGGATGGACAGCATAGTACATAATAATATACAGTACAGACATACAGTTCAGGTATGGCCAGTATAGTACATAATAATATATAGTATAGACATACAGGGCAGGGATGGACAGCATAATACATAATAATATACAATACAAACATACAGGACAGGGATGGACAGCATAGTACATAATAATATACAATACAAACATACAGTTCAGGTATGGCCAGTATAGTACATAATAATATACAGTATAGACATACAGGACAGGGATGGACAGCATAGTACATAATAATATACAGTACAGACATACAGTTCAGGTATGGCCAGTATAGTACATAATAATATATAGTATAGACATACAGGGCAGGGATGGACAGCATAATACATAATAATATACAATACAAACATACAGGACAGGGATGGACAGCATAGTACATAATAATATACAATACAAACATACAGCGCAGAGACAAGTAGAGATGTTGCCCATAGCATTTATGAAACATTATACAGATAATAACTGATAAAGAGTCTGGAGCAGCAACCCTTTAACATTGCTGTTTTGCTTTCAATGCTTGCCCCTCCACTAGTCAATTCTCTCATGTCTTTACTCTCCTTTCACTCTTTGTATGTTCTTGGCGTCTTTTTTCTATCAGGAATTCTACTTATGGAATCAAAATCACTATGTTTTTGGTGACCTCAACATGTGACGGAGCCTCGAACCAAGCCAGAAAGTCTTGCTTTTACAGCAATAGAAATGATAAAGCGATATCTGTTTTTCAACATATCCTCATCATCAATGAGGTATTTGCAAGGATCTGAAAAATGAAGCATATTACCAAATGTCAGACATCACAAAGCATGTATGTGCACATAAATGCAAATATGCAGAGACACATATATATGTGACATAAATATATGATAAATCATACTCATATATGCATGTATTCCATGGAAAATAACATCAATCATATTCACCTTTTCATTTCTGCCACATATACAGTGTGAAATAAAGTTCCAATATTATCCAGAAAACCTGTAAAGGTGAGGTACTTGTCAGCATGAAATGCATTTTTGAGGGGCAGGTTATTTCAGCTGTGCAGCCGGCTATTATAGCACGTCAAACATATCAGGTTGTATCAAAGGAGTATGGGTCCCCATAGCGAACAGCCCTACTTTGATAGGGCCGACCACTCCCAGTTCCAAACTGGCTAGAATATCGATTGGTTATGCGTCGATGAGCAACCCCACTCCCTAACCATAACCCTAAGACCCCCCTCCCCTTCAGCCTAACCCTAAGTCTCCCCCCTCTTAGCCTAACCCTAAGTCTCCCCCGGCAGCCTAACCCTAAGTCTCTCCCTTCCCCCCACGCAGCCTAACCCTAAATCCCCAGAGAGAGTTACTCACCTTTCGGATGGTCCGGCGTCGGCAAAAATGAATGGGTGAGTATACAAATCACATTCATAAAAAAAATTCTTAAACGACTGTTATTCGAAATAGAGACAGAAAAGCCAATTTCACCTATCCCCACTTCGTAATGACAGTCATTGCTGCAGGGACTCGCAATATGACTATAGATTTCCAGAAATCTGGAAATTTCTTCAGAAATGTTGCATTTTCATAATAATTTATAGTCTATAAACAAAGCTGTGATGATGACTCTCACTTCATTCTGCTATGTGGAGAGAACATTCTAGTCTATGTTGTACTTGTAAAACATGCCAAGGTTTGGTGCAAAATAATCAGTGTTCTTCAATTCTAATTTACCATCTAGTGAATGCAGCTCAATAAACAACAGACATTCATTCCTATACACATACAGTAAGTAACTTTTTTAATTTCACTATGATAGCTGACTTCAGAGCCGGCCCTAGCTATAGGCAGTATAGGTGATTCGCCTAAGGTCGTATCTGGACAGGGGGGTGACAGAGGGCCTGATCCAGACCTACGCTCGTGTGCGTTTTTATGGCGATCGTAAGTGTAAAAACGGCTTTTTGTACTTACTGCGCAGGACAGATTTTATGCTGAGAAATTCTGAGCGTATGGGCCATGAGCATATTAGGTTCGTATTAACAATCGAGGGGGCGTGCCTGCCTTACGAAATCCGTAAATACGCACCGAGGGCGGGGTGAGGCATTTCGCACCGAGGGCGGGGTGAGGCATTTAAATCGTACAGTATGGGGGTGCTAAGCGTCGTAACTACGCAATGAGCATACAGACGCCCGCAGTTATGATAAAAAAGTTAGGGTAGGGTTTTCTGGGCGTAAGAAAGAAAACCTTCAAGGGGAGTGCCTATTGCTGTGCATTGTAGGCACGCCGGCATTAATACGCTACGCACACGAGCATAGGTCTGGATCAGGCCCAAAGAGTCTGGACTGTTCATTTATAAAATGTGAGCAGCGACATGGTTGTCCGAGGTCATCACTGCCCTCTGCAGCTTCTGATTAGATCATTCTGCCGGCTCTTGTATGCTTCACTGCACAGAAGCTAACTGAGCTTGGCCCACGCGTAAAAGTGGTCGTTACTGACTTGTTCACTGTTCCTGGGGTCTCTTTTCAAAGCTGCACCTGTCTTCAGTGGCATATCTACCATGGGTGCAGAGTGTGCAGTGCACACGGGCCCCCGCAGACAAGGGGGCCGCCCGTGGCACTCACCCTGCACCCAATGGAAGATCCCAGTACCACCTATTTCTGTACAAACGGTGACGGTCTCCAGCAGCCTTCCGTTCCCAACAGTGCACTGCGCGCGGGTGTCACATGGGGATGTCAGGCGTGTATGCACTGCGCAGCCTCATGCTCCTCTTCTGTTTGCAGAGCGTGAGGCTGCGCAGTGCACTGTTGGGAATGGAAGACTGCTGGAGACGGCCTCCGTTTGTATAGATATGGATGGGGTAGCTTCATATGGCCATAAACATCTATTATAGCAGGAGTAGTAGTTATGTTGTGTTTAGGAGCACCTTGACACACAGTATATTCTGCCCTGTTAACTAGCTAAAGCCTAAATAAGAGGGATAATGCTGTCCAAAAAATTCACAAAAACTCTTTTCTTTGTTTAAAATTTCTATTTGATTACATATATTAGGGCTATCTGACAGTAATATAGTCTAGGTTTGTGATTGGATAAGTCTTAGTATTGTACTGCATCACAGGTCTTTATTTTTATGTGTGCTTATAAACACTGTGTGTGATTTTCTGCTAGGGGGCACAAGGAAATGTCTTGCCTGGGGCAACAAATTGACTAGGACCGGCCCTGGTTGACTTGGTGGAGCCCAGCTATGAATCTGTTTATTCCACAAGGAATGACGTATAAGAACAGCTGGTCAGAAATGTTTGGTACACAATGCTGGGGGAGGAGACAATAATCTGCCCTGACCTCTGCTACTATAAAGAAATACAGGGATTTGGGATTAGGCATTTGGATTCCAGAAGCATCTTAATCAGTGAGATCTATACAAGTCTGTGATATAAACATTGATAGCATGAGAGAGACTGCACACACTTCTGTGTATATTTACGGTAATTTACACTGCAAATGAACTATTCTATAGCCATGAAACACCAGCTGTCACCTTTCTCTAGTGCTTAGAAATGTAAATATGTTGCATAGGCATGTGGTTTTAATTATCAATTAATTAATTTATGTATTATAAAAATAAAATAAATAATAATAATGATAAAATAAATATATAATTTTATAATATTTTGTGTGAACTTTGAGTTTTTACAAATTTGCATACAAGACAGAGATAGTACATAGTAAGTACATAGCAAGATAATACAAAGAATATATACGACAAGAGATAAAGAGGTACAACGCCAAGCTTATTACTGAGGGAAATAGAAGACATCTTAACCTCTCAGAAGGAGGAGAGGAAGTATAGGATGAAATAGGAGCAAGGAGATGGTGGGCAGAGAGAGGGAAGAGGAAACGTGAGAGACACACTGCGTTAGGGCTGACAACACTAGGAGGAGGACTGGAACTGGGGTTCTAGTCCAGTGTAGAGCAGGTGGTGTAAGGATTTGCCCCAATGCTTGCCCCAACATTTAGACTGAGCTTCGGGGGTCAAAGCTCAAAACTTGTCGTTCAAAGTTACTGTAAGAGTTATTTGAAGATTTGCATTCCAAATAGAACATATATAAAAATATATCTTAGCTAACTAACGCTCCTTTATTTTAAACAATCATAAATAAGATGTGGTATGTCTATAAAAAGGAGTATTCTCAAAAATGCAGCCTGTTTCTTCAGCATAATCTGTAAACTATGGTCCTCCTGTTTTAATGTACAACTGCCCACTAGCCACTAATCAACCCAGGTGACTCACACCTCATCTCCTCATCTCTCTTCTCCCCTCACCTTTTCTCTCTCTTTTTCCTCTTCCTTTCTCTCCTTTTATACCCTTTTCTATCTATATCTGTCTCATATGTAAGCCACCACTCTAAGTATGTATCTCCTTTATGCCTCTACTGGTACTCTGTTTTATAATATATATATAGCAAATGGTATAAGGTACCACACCAGCACTCCCTGTAATGAAAACTTAAAGTCTTACATATATACAATGAAGAGACAATCCAAGTGTCTGGTTTTAAAGGAGTCTCTGTCCCAAAATCCTGCGTAAATATTGTGTAAATAAGGAGCTGTCCAGCTTTCTTATAAAACAAAGTCATTAACCAATATCCCGAACATCAAGGAATAAAGCAACAATTGCAGGAAAGTGCCCTGTGTATCTCACAGCTGTTTTGGTGTTACTGCATGTGTGGTAAGCAGTCACCTCAGGGCTGCAAGCGGAGGTCACAAGCTAGTCACAGGCACATATAATTAAACAACTGAAAGTGTTTTGGGATATTGGTTACTGACTTTGTTTTCTGGGAGAGCTGGACAGCTCCTTATTTACACAACATTTATGCAGGATTTTGGGACAGAGACTCCTTTAAAACCAGACACTTGGATAATTATCAATATTGTTTTTTCATGCTGCTTTTTTCCTCACATTTGATTTGTGTTCACGGTGCTGATATAATTTCTCATGCTGCACTCTGTATGTCATACGCTTGGTGCTCGGATTACATTGCCAGTGTTTTTTGTGCTTATTAGCGGGTCTCTTCAATATGTAGAACTTTAAGTTTTGATTACAGGAAGTGCTGGTCTGGTACCTCATACCATTTTCTATATATTTCCCTTTAATGGGCACCCCACTGACTGTGGATCGATTATTTGCATTCATAGGTGTGTGTGTGGTTTTACTCTTATATATATCTTGGCTAGCCAGTTTAGAATCATAGGTGATCTTAGGGTTAGGTTGTGGGGAGGGAAGATTTAGGGTCAGGCTGCAGGGAGAACAGGGTTAGGGTAAGGGAAGGGGAGGGTTAGGGTAAGGATTAGGATAAGGGTTGGGCTTTGATAAATACTTAACATTCAGTTCTGCATCTTGGTCCTGGGGATGACTGATTGCTTCTCCTTGGCATGACAGAAACAATTAATTTGTTTGGAACTGGCTGGTATAAAACAGCCCTTTCGAATAAAGGTCCATTCTCACCATAGACCCACACCCATTTGTGTGGTATCTCAGTCATCAAGCAAATTGAAAAATCTTGCTTCATCTCTGTTTAACATTGTCTTTTCCAAGATTTCAATCCCAAGCTCTAGTAAGGTATGGGAGTGAGGAGAATGACTTGCTGATGAGCAATTTATAAATTGGGGAGATTGTATGAAAGGGGCAACTTGGAGAATGGCATATCATTTCAACAGTGTATCAGAGCCAGGCATTATTTGTGCAAGGGAAAGATGGAGAAAATATTGAATTTACAAGACTTTTCAGAGAGCTTCCAGAGGTTCCAGGAAAATTAAACAGCAATGAACAAATGAATCCCATGTTCACCTGCTGACTGACTCTAAAAACTTGTGGTGAGTGCCAGTGTCTAAAGGAGGCAAGATTAGTTTCTGGGTAAAACTTCTGGGTGGCAAGGAACGATTGGATAGGGGAGACCAGAGACAAGATACATTTGAGAGTCCTAAGGCTTTGCCAGAGTGTCAAAGTAGATTCTAGGGAAAGGTAGTTTGGCTTTGGTTGTACCCGTTGAACTATAGTTGCAGAAATCCCAAGCGACGGGCTCATAGCTCTTTGTTATCTAAACTTAGAGTTCACTCTAGCACCATTTTAGCCTAAATGCCTGGTAATAGGTACATATATATGTAGATGCTGGATCCCCAATTGGGCATACAGCTGAAGCCACAAGCTGAGTTTTCTACTTCTTCAAATGAATTTCTGTATAATTCTATGAAACCCGGTAATCCATTGGTGGGGATCCATATAGATAGTATTTTAAGCATTTACATGGGTAGTGTCAGGATTGTAACACCTTGATACTTTACGTGGACGGCATTCCATCAAAAGGGGAATGTGATCTGGAGGCCATATATAACTTGAGGCTGGGACTTGGGACAAGATTCTCAACTACGTGTTTTTCAAGTTACGTGCCGATGCGCATGTGCAGTAAATATTTTACGTCATCTATGTAGCGCTTCATTACGTAGATTGTGTACATGTGGTCTTTTAAGACCGCCTACAAAGCGTAACTATAGGTGTCGTATGGAAGCCTCCGCCCCTTCGTTCATAATTACGCTGATGATACGTACGTTCAGAGTTACACGGCTGCAACCTTTTAAAGCTTCATGGCAGACATTCCTGAATTTGTTGCCTCCAACTCCTGCTTTCCATCTGAAATATTCCAGTATACTGATCCACCTGCCTGAAGTATTCCTGTGCAGGAGTGTGGGTCCCCTTTGTGAACGGCCCTAGCATAGCAATTGATCCCTGGAGCACTGAACACGGTGCTCTTAAATGTAAGGAACCCTACGTGCCCCCCGCAGCCTAACCCTAAATCCCCGGCAGCTTTGTTTCCGAATATGAATGGGTGAGTATGCGAATTGTATACTCACCCATTCATAAAAAAAACGCCTCTCATTTGAAATTTCATTTTGCAATGAGAGCATTCGCAATGGCGACTCGCAACGATGTGCAGCTAGCAAGTTGCGGAAATCTGATCACTGAAATGTTTACAGCAGTGTAAAATATTTCATACGCTGAAGTATATGGCACTAATAAATGATAAGTACAGATTACTTCTAACTCTATATAAGCCTGTATGAGTATATAAGCCTGTTTGATATTGCTGTAGCAGGCTACATATGAGGCATAACCAGCTTCATCTTTTATATTGATGTAAAATTCTATTTAAATCAAAAGAGGCTGATTGCCACTCAGCACTGGAAAAGAGTACACACCACCCATACTGATTCCTAAAAGATACAGAGATGAGAAGGTTAATCTTCTGTCACAGTAAAGAAGGTGAGTGCGCAATGGGCAGTATGTGGGTGGTGTGCACAAGACGTCAACGCTGGTTACCAAGGGAGACCAGTGATGACGTGTAGGCTTTAGAGGAGACGACAAAGTGTCAGTGCTGGACAGACCAGAGAAAAATATTTTTATACATATTTTTGTCTTAGTTTTATAGACTATACTAAACTGTGCAGGTTTCAACTTACTTCCCCTTTATATAGACTGCAGTTATACATTAAAATAAGAGTGCATTTTGGGACACTTAATCCCAAAATGCCCTGAGTTGATTTATTTTCCGCATAACTTTACTTTACAACAGTTAAATCCCTTCTAAATGTCTCGTGCACCTTTCAAAAAGTGCATTCCTTTCAAACCATTTACCCTTCAGAAGTTGAATGTGGCTGTACATATATATACCACATATGTCAAATATTGCAATTATTACAGCTCATAATATGCAATACACTCTTGCCATTGCATTCAAATATTTGTAAACCACAGTGGTGATAATATAATTACATTTTTCACTGTGATAACTGCCTCTTCTACAAAAATCCTATGTTCCCACCAGGCTGTGACTTTGTTGACTAGATGCTAAGGGCTGTTCATAACCTTAAGGACCTTACTTGATGACCTCACCTGTTGGTGATGCTGTTCAAGCCCTGGAATATTTATTTATATTTGGTGGAGCCGTCCCAAAAGCCGGGTGCTATGGTCTTCTGGGCAGCTTATTGGTCTCACCTTCTACTTATCAACCCTCCATTTAAACCAAAGTATTTCTCTCTTCCTCTGGATCACCCTGAGGTAATACAACCCCAGAACAGATTTTATCATTACATGATTTTGGCAGTCATTTGCTCTATAGCCATCCATTGGCAACAAACTAACATTCAAACATAGCAACATGTGCTATATATATAATGGAATACTTGACTTCCGTTATTATAAACTCCGCCCGCCCCGTTTGTAAGGTCTGGCAACCGTGGGCATCCCATTTTAATGCCTGTCTCTCCACTTATTAATCAACAGGACAAGATGACTCTTCTCTCTTCTTTTCCTTCCTCTTTTACCCTACTTCCTCTATACCCTCTGTTTAATCTCTTTCTGCTTTTGTCTTCACTTCTATCTTTTATTTTCTTCTGTCCGGAAATATGTGGCTGGCTATGCTGCATTTTTCTTTCTCCTATCTTCTTCTGTTTTTCTGTTTACTCTCTATTCGGTTACAACGCCTGAAATTTATTTATTTCAGCATTGTATTTACATTGTATTTACTGTCCTGAATTGCTATTTGTACATTATTTCAGGTTTGAAGACTGGCTGTAATCTTTTCTCTTGCATCCTCTGCAATAAACAAAGAAAAAAATTATAATGATACGATGATAACCATATTGATTAAAAAACACATATAACAGTGTAATGAGTGAACAGTGAAATTCCAATAGGTTTGCCAAAAATACCAACCCTCACTAGACAATGCAACTTGACTACTAAAGACCCTATAACAAAGACTTTTAGTCACCTTCAAAATTCTATATATATTACCATAATTTCCCATGACTCCAAGTTCATATCTATGGGAACATCTGATATTATACACATAACTGAAAAATCTGTCTACCTTATGAGTAATGGGTTAATACCATACAAATCATCAACTATCTGTGGAAATTCATTACCATTCCCCCTTCAGACAAGTTCTGACTACTAGTGTGCTCTCAATCCTTCCTTGTGTCCATCTACTGAGTCGCTTATATTCATTGTGACACCTGTTAAGCCAGGAAAGGGTGACGTTTGTGTACACAGCAATGTTCTAGAGTAATCCTGTAGGCTGTATGAATTTTGTATAATTTGGCTGTTTGATAACAAGATACTTAAATGTTCTATTTTCACAAACCCCAGCAGGGCACCATCTATTTCTTCTCATTATTCTACTTATTATTTAAATGATGAAGCATCAGTTTGTTCTACTGTTCATTGATATACAAAGATAATATCCTACCAGGATATAGAAAGATTACAGATATTTGTTTTATAGAGTCTACAATCTAAACAAGTTTTTCAGCATCTAGTTTTTTAGCCATTTATAATTTTTATCAATAATTTCAACAGTTAATTCCACAATAATTTGAACTTATAACTTTTAGCTTTTATGGGCTAATATACCTGTACCCTCTATTCCCATTACCAGGCTTTCCTTCAATGGGGACCTTTTCCCCAATGTAAGAGGGATGCCATCCCATTTCTAGATCTAGCAGAGCCCAGGGCAGAAAAAAAATCTGGCGCCCCCCCCACTCCCCCCAAAAAAATATGGGGGTCTGTGTCCAGCCATTCACTTCCACCCCCTTGTATGTGCCCATCCTCCATCCACTTCTTCCCCTTTTATGTGTGCCCAGCCTCTAATTCTGCTGCTTGTATGGGTGTCTAGCATCCAAATCTGCTCCTTCTGTGTGTCCAGCCTCCATTCTGTGTCAAGCCTCCACCCTTGCTGTCTTCCTCTCCCTCCGCAGAACTTTGCTTGAATGACACTGCTAACAACGTCATTCACATAATCTGTATTGGATAGACAGGGCTCCAATGGGAGCCCTATAGGACCAAATTTATTTCCTTGAATGATGCTGCCCTCATATAAGAGGTCAACGTTATTCAGTGAAATAGGTAGGAGCCCTGTATACTCATTACAGGTTATGTGAAGGACGCTAGCCGCATCATGTGGCCGGCCCCTTTAAGTCACCTAAGGGCATGCCCTATGTGATTGCACGGCTTGCCCGCCCGTAAAATGGCCCTGGACGCAAGAATGGATGGATATAGTCATTGATCATTAGGGTGTGTTCACATAAAAGAGCCCAATCCACACCCTATGACCTATGCTGCACTTCACATTTTGAAGGGACCACTCTGAATGAGTACTAATGTTTATTTATCTTCATCATATTTATTGATGATCTTCTTAGCACATTGGTGCTTTACAGTATATTGGCTAACAGCTCTATTCTTCATATAAACTAACTGTGTCTCCTTATACTGTGACTTATCCATACTGAAAACATTTTGTGATAGTTGTGTGCAAACACTAGTATTATTTGGAAAAAAAATAAAAAAAATAAAAAAAATAGCAGGAATAACACAGTGCATACACAGAAAGTACATTTGTTATTTTTACTTTGATACATTTAACATTGCAGCTAATAACTTTTTTCCTTATAACTAATATTAACTGTTAGCCAGTAGTCCCCATTCATATGTCTGCAGCCTCCCCAGTAGCCTCCATCATGTGTCTGCAGCCTCCCCAGTAGCCCCCATTCATGTGTCTTCAGCCTCCCCAGTAGCCCCTATTCATTTGTTGTGTATGCTAGATCAGTGCTCCTCAACCTTTTCTCACCCTTGGCACACCTAAGCCCTTCCCAAAATTCCATGGCACACCAAAAGCATATATACAAAAAAAAGCAGGAATTACTCAGTACATACAAAGATATTACATTTAATTGTTATTTTTTATTTGATACATTTAAAAATCGCGGATAATAACTTGTTTTTTCTTATAACTAATTTAACTATGTTAGCCCCCATCATGTGTCTGCAGCCTCCCCAGTAGCCCCTTCATGTGTCTCCAGCCTCCCCAGTAGCCCCCATTCATTTGTCTCCAGCCTCACCAGTAGTCCCCATTCATTGTCTTCAGCTTCCCCCGTGGTCCCCATTCATGTGTCTGCAGAATCCCCAGTAGCCCCCATCATGTGTCTGCAGCCTCCCCAGTAGACCCCATTCATGTGTCTGCAACCTCCACAGTAGCCCCCATTCATGTGTCTGCAGCCTCCCAAGTAGCCCCCATTCATGTGTCTGCAGCCATCCCAGTATTCCCATTCATGTGTCTTCAGCCTCCCCTGTATCCCCATTCATGTGTCTGCAGCCTCCCCAGTAGTACCCATTCATGTGTCTACAGCCTCCCCAGTAGTCCCCATTCATATGTCTACAGCCTCCCCAGTAGTCCACATTCATGTGTCTGCAGCCTCCCCAGTATGTCAGTTTCAGGGGATGGTATGGGAACCGGGTATGGGTGGAGTGTATAACAAATGTTAAAATTATTTCCTTAAAGCAAAAGGAGACATTGTGCCATGGCACACCTAGCAATATACCTAGTAGCACACTGGTGTGCCATGGCACACTGGTTGAGGAGCACTGCTCTAATGCTGTATACTTTTATATACCTTATTGTGTAATACACACTTGTGTGAATTTTTTTACAACTATAGCAGGTGTGTTTTTTCTTTTGTTCTCTTTCTCTCTCTCTCTCTCTCTCTCTCAGCATAAATCACGGTGAGAGGAATACTTATGACTTCTATGTCAAGCTATTGCTCATGTGAAGTATTCTGCAAGACACAGAATCCAGTGTTCTAAAGGTATATGACAGTCTCTTGGGGCCGTATTCACAGATCCGTTTTCACGTGAAGTAGCGTGCGTATTTTTAGGTACAGTATAACTGCGCATGCGTAGTAACTTTACGTAAGTAACGTAGAATATATGCGCGTAAGTGCTTTAGGCACGGCCATGTGAATAGCAATTGGGGACATACGTATGGAGGGGCGGGGTTGAAATACGTGCCTGAAAAGTTACATGAAAGAGGGTGGGGGGAGGCATTTAAATGAGTCTTATGGGGCGCGGTTACATAGAATCGCACGTACGGCATACATATACGGCATACATATAAGCATGTAAGTACACCCGTAAAGTTAGAGGTGGTCTATGGAGGCGTAAATCAACGATTGCACGATCAATGATTGGTGTTGGTGGGTGTCGGCTTGCTACGTGCGTGCGTATAATTGCGTACTTTTGAACAAACGCATCTGTGAATACAACCCTTAATTGTTATACCTGTATGCTGTGTGGACACCATGATTTCATCTTTGTAAAGCAAGTTTGAGGTCCTATCTTATACAATATCTTGACACATGTCGGAAAATAAAAGCATTTATATACCTTTTTCACATTGTTTCTCAGGCCCCCATCTTTCCAGCACACGACAGTATATAGGATTTTCTTTTACATATAAAATAAAAAGGATAGATTAATTATCTTTGCTACTAATTAGTGATGCAGCCCAAACTTTGGATAATACCAAATACACAATTCTCAGTAGTATAGTATGCTAAAAATACATTTGTTATTTTTGCCTTAATTGGTTTAATATTTATATACTGTATTCACTCAGGGACCTAGGAATGTGCAGTCATTCTGTGATACACTAAATCTGATTTCATTATTTTGCTATATTTTTGACCACCGCTGGGTCATTTGTTGGTTCCAAAACAATGTTCACTGCAATAACAAAAGTTACATTTAACTTTTAGCCTCCAGTGCACCTAGGGGCTGATTCAGAGAAGCGATTGCGAAAAGATCGCAAATATACGCACCTTAGGTAAGATCTTACCAGGTTACAGCCCACTGCATAAACAGTCACTCCCCTTGCAAACAGCGGCGGATCTTCAAATTAGACCACCACTGACTAAACCTAACTATGCGCTGTCATTTGAGATGTTAAGGGAAGTAGTAGTGTATATTTGCGATCCTAAGTGTCTGCCCGCGCCCACTTTCCCTCCTCTCCCTGCCTCCCCTCACCCATTTTCATGCAAATCCTTCAGATCTTAAACTTTCGCAAATCCTTAAGATCTTAAACTTTCGCAGCACTTAAGATCTTAAGTGCTTGCGATCGATTCAAAGGTACGCTCGTAGCGAATTTACGCTCCTAAACTCAACGTAGAGGGCGTTGCACTATTACTACGCATGTGCAGTTATGCGAATTTTCTAAGATCTTAAATATACGCTCCTAAGTTGCGTGAAAATCGTATCTCTGAATCAGGCCCCTAATGACTAAGCATCCATTTTAAAGTAGGAAAGATGGGAACTATATATTTTTAAAGGACTTTCTGAGAAATTCAGCTTTATCCCTCAAAGGAGTAATAACAAAAAACATTTGTTGCAGTAACTTAGGATTGTTTGTTAACCTATTTATGCTGACTGCACTGATAATCTTTATTACAAAAATTTGTTGCAAGCCTTATACAGTACTAACTATATGCACTTTGTACCTCCCGCAATTCTTAGAAAAATATTAGTGACCAAAGACATATCGATATATATCTTGTTCATGAGGTTTTCAGATATTTTTTGGAAACCTTATTTCATATAACAAATTATTTTAGGTTTACATTCATTCAATATTATGCAAAAAAATAATCAACAAAAGCAGAAGGATTTTAATCAGTGCTATATAGACAGAATTTTAGTACTATATACAGCATTTGAAATATGCAACATGCTGGGTTATACAGTCGAATATAATGTTACCCCACACCTATAAAATTTGATGTACTATATCTAAATTCTTCTGAGAGACTGTTATGATATGCACAGATCAGTTTTGTCAAAAACAGCACCTTTCCCTGATTCTGTTATATCCTGTAATTAATATATATTTAAAGTGAATGGTACGATTTCCTGCAACTAAATTGAACATGCAATACAAAAAAGAAATATGGAAATAATTAGGTAATGTGGACTAACATTTGGGGTGTCTGATAATATTAAAATAACATATCTTATAAGATATTGTTTTAAAATGAAAACTAACACTTTATAAGAGACATATTTAAAAACAAGTGCTATAAAAAAGATAAAGATTTATAGCGATTAAAAAAAACTTGTAGCACTGATGACCATCTATTAGCAAAATTTCTATACTTAGGATTTCTTCTGTCTTGCTGTGTCATAGGTAAATAATGCAGTTGGCAACTTGGCATTGACATACAATCAATGTAAAATCATGCATATTATTGCTCTTAAGTTGAGTTGAAGTAGAGGTGAAAATCTGGCAGCCTCTGTCCATGCATTATTATGCACACAAAGGAGCGTGCATTTCTGTCAATATCAATAAGACTGTAATATGTATGTAAATACAGTCTTTATGATAATGGTCACATAGATTGGGGAAAGCTGCCTCTTTCC
>WWET01000940.1:380904-398073 GCA_011038615.1 Limnodynastes dumerilii
GCCTGCTGACACACAAAAAAGGGTGAAATTCTATCCCTGTCTAGGATAAAAGTTAGTATGCTGATAATGATTATGGTTCTAATAGCAGTGGGATATACCATTAAAAGTTTTCCAGCTCAAATCTTTTGTTTATTTAGTGGGCCAACCCAGGTTATTGCCATGTGATTTGCGATAAAAAAAAAGTGTTGGACCCTTGAAACATTGCAGGGTAAGCTTGGTAAATTCCTGGACCTGGGTCTGCCATGACAGTGTGATAGGCTGTGCCTGGCTCCCGGGGAGAGATTTGTTTACTATTGTCATAGCAATAGTAAACAAGTCCTCCAATCAGGTGTCTTTGTGTGAGTACTGTTACACTCCGTAATAATAACCATAGCAGGGTGTAGCAGGGTTTGATTCTATGTGTCCCCTTTCCCCAGCTGCCAGGTAATCATCTGGAGGTTTGTCAGGCTCTCATTACTGATTGGGGGAGTTCCCCTTAAATAGCCTCTGCTCAGTCTTACAGGTGTCGGTAATAGCGTCTGGTTTCCTGATCGTGTTTGCTGACTGTCTGAGTGCCTTGTGTTGCTATTGCATCCTCCTGATACCCTGTGTTCCTGGTGTGTACCCCTTTGTTTTCCTGATACCCTCTGTTATTGTTGTTGACCCCCTGTGTGGTGAGGTGCGCGGCGAGAGTAGTTCGCTACTCCCGCTGGCGGCCTCATCCCCGGACAGGTTCCGGTCTCTACCCCACTCCTGAGTGGTGCGTGCATGTGTTTACCATCTCACATTGCTCCGGCCTGTCGGGTGTGTGTTTGATCTGCCACGTGTTGTGTGCGTTACCTGTTTTTGCCATCTAGCAGTGTGTGGAGCTCTTTGTTAGTTCCTCTGTGTTTAAACATCTCCTCTCAGCATTTGCCATCTTGCTCGAGTGTGTAGCCACCAGTCTGTTGTACCACTGTGTAGTTGTTATCTCCAGTGTGTTTTTGCTGTGCGTGTATTCCACTGAGTGTGTGTCATCTCCAGTGTGTATCGAGCCGTGGAGTGTGTGTCATCTCCAGTGTGTATTGAGCCGTTGCTCCGCTGTATTTTCCAGCTTGCAGTGTTGTTACCTTGGTAGACTGTTCCATCTCTCTTTACCTATAGTGCTGCTTAACATTCTGTCAGCTCAGTCCCCTGTTCCATCCTGGGACTTGTTGTGCACCAAGTTCTGCCTTTGCTGCAGCACCCTTATTTTGTATACCTTCCTGATTAGGAGTTCAGCCTGTAACACCTCCAGTGCTAGTATCATCCTCCTCCATTGTTCCCCTGCATTTGGGTTCATATTGGTATACTCATTTATTGTATACTGTTTACAAGGGTCTGTGTGTACATTCATCTTTGCTGTACTGTGTATGAGGGTTCCAGTATTTTGCATTAAAAACCACATTACTGTTTTTGAGAGTTTCAGTGTGTGTTACTTATCTATTACCGTGTATGGAAGGGTTCCAGTGAGTACCCGGGTTCCTGTTAGCATTAACTACGCTGCAGTACCCCTCTGGGACTATCGCCGGGGGCACGACCTGTCAGACCAGCAGTCCAGACTATCCTCACCACTAGAGGCTCTAGTGAACACCTGGTGCTGATATAGATTCCGGGCCCCCGGGGAGAATCCCTTTGGCCGACTGTAACAAGTACCTGTGTTAAAAAACAATACGGGACCTTTCACACTAACACCTTACCTGTGTCGGACTTGGGTAAAACCCTTCTTTTTTGCCAGGTGACGGGAAACCTTTCACATCTCCCTCAAAAACCCAGGGTTGAGCCTAGACCAGGCTCTAATGCCAAAAACCCGGGTATTGGGTGGTGATGTGAAAGGGGTATAACTCTTTATCTATTGTTTTTATATTTTACCTTATCCAGGAGTATGTTTAATTTTAACAAGATATCAAATAAAATTGATTATTTTATACATTATTTTCAGACACACATTGAGCGTCTCCACACTTTCAAGTACATTACTTCAAGTCTAATATTTTCCGGGAATGTCCCAAAATTCATCAAGTTCACAGGGCTATCCTGTATGGGCTTCATTCTTTCTAAAACTGCTTAGAAACTCACTAACACTGGCTTCCTGCACACCGCTCATTGGCTTCTTATCCTGAGGTTTATATATGTCTTTTGTCTATGTCTCACTATCACTCATGTTAAAATGTGACCCACGTTTTACTAATTTAATTTTAAAGGTTGAGAACTGCTGCTACAAACTATATCCCAGAAATGGAAAAACCCAGGTGTCTAGTTTTTACAGGGAGTAATTCCAAGATTCATTTTACCGCAGAAATGGTGACCCTGAATGTCCAATACTCAGTGTCATAATCTTGACTATTTTGGTTTGTTTAGCTCACAGAGAGACATTTCAGTGCTTCAGACAAACCATTTATAATTTCTCCTAAATGGATTCCCATTGAGTTAAATGCATGCTCTCCTTTTACTTTTACCCTCATCTTGTTTATCTCTTCCCATCTTATTTTTCTGTAATTCCTCCCCCTACATTTCCTTTTTCAATCATTTGGAAAACGTTAACCTTCTACTTTAGGAAAACGGAAAGTTCACCTTGAATTATTCAGTCATGGAATAATACAGAATTTTGCTTTTAGCTTATCTAAACTTGGAAACTTGAGTCCAATATTTTCACTGAACTAAAGTGTGCAGTAACTAAAAAGTTTCAATGATAAAAAAGTTGATTTCTGGACCTTACTGAATGACATTTTTAGCCTAAAGCTGTAATTTGTTTTTAGGACATAAAGGCCCTTTACCAGAGGTGCGTATTAAAATCCGCAAATTTTTCTTACGGGAAATAGGCGGGAATAGGCTCAGTTCCTGCTTTTTCCCGTCTTTGCAGACAATTTAATCGGTCCCAAAATGTATGTTTTGAGCTCCATCTGTAAATCTAAATAATGTGGCGAAAATATTATTTTTCCTATGTTTGATAGTGTCAGGTTTAGCTGTGGCCTTTCACTTCAGTCCAGCAGTGCTTGGGGAGAGACAACGATTTCTTGTACTTTTTCTTTGATGTCATGATCCATTATTAATTGTTGAATACATGTTATCTATTTTAAGTGTTTCACTGTTTCCACATGCAAAAAAAATAAAAACAAAAAAGATAAACAACCAAAAATGACATTTCATATTAAAGAACAAGTTATTTAAAAGGGTTTCATTACATGCACTTTAGGGGCCTGATTCAGAGATCCGCTGCCGATGGGATCTCAAATATACGCATCTAAGTGTCAGGTCGGAGCAGGTTACAACCCACTGCATAAACAGTCACTCCCCTTGCAAACAGCGGCGGATCTTAAAGTTAGACCACCATTGACTAACCCTAACTCTGCGCTGTCATTTGAGATCTTAAGTGAATTAGTTGCGTTTATTTAAGATCCTTAGTGTCTGCTCGCGCCCACTTTCCCTCATCTCAATGCCTCCCTCCGCCCATATCTATGCAAATCCTTCGGGTCCTATATTTACGCAGCACTTCGGATCTTAAGTGCTTGCGATCGATTCACAGGTCCGCTTACCGAATTTAGGATCCTAACCTCTACGTAGATGGTGTTGCACTATTACTGCGCATGCGCAATGATGCGAATTTCTTAAGATCCTAAATATACGCACCTAAGTAGCGATAATATCGTATCTCTGAATCAGGCCCTAGATGCCATTTCTGTTTTGCAGATCTGCATTCTAAACTTTCTCTGAAGTGTAGAGATACTGGGCCGGATTCATTGCATATGCGCCCGGAGTTTTCCGATTTGTACTACTGCGCAATAATTTTCTAACGTCATCTACGTTTCTTGTTGCAACGTAGATTGCGCATACGTGGTCTTTATATCTGCAGATGTATGTATTGAATTCTCTGACTTTTATTTTAAAGTTAGAAAGTTATGGTTTGTGGCTGGGTAATTGCAAAATTGCTAGGGTGTCTTTTTGTATTTGTGTATATATTTGTATATATATTTGTGTATATATATATATATATATATATATATATATACCTTCCTTTTCCTCACCCTCAACAACAGCTATTAGGGGTGAGGGAAAGGGGGGAATATAGAGCTGGGATAACTGCAATAACACCATCCTGAGTTGTTGCCTGAGGCGTTATTCTTATGCCAGGAACGTAGTGTAAAACTCTGCTCCGGCATTTAATAAATATAAGGAAGAGCCAACCCGCATTAAGAATGGGCTGGCGAAGAGATCTGAAGTTTGAAAGCATTGTCATGGAAACAGCAGATTTCCATGGCGATGCCTATTTTGTAAATAGTATTTGCTTCATTTTTTTTATTATATTGTCTGTTTTTAAGTGAAAACTGGCATTATCACATAAAAACGAAGTTTGTAAACAGATCTCTAAATGACTCACAAGTCAAAATCAACTCCTATAGATATAGGTAAATGTGTCAAATTATGTTCTCTATTTTAGCCATTAGGTGTCTCTGTTTCATATCACAGAGAAGGCACCTTTGCAACCTTATGCATAATAGAAGCCGGCAGGAGAATTCTCTCATTTTATTGCAGACATCGCAATCAGATAATAATTCTAATTTCTCTATCTATACTGATGTAAAGATAGCATTTTACTGGCTACCGAGTGTCACAACATACGGCATCTGTGCTTTTAATACCATGTTTCTATTCAAGCTAGTAATGATTCCCACTGTAACTGCATTAAGTGATGCACAAAGAGATGGCAATTTTCTGTTACCAATTGCTTTAATGCATTCATACAAATAGCATATAAAAATGACATATGTTTGAAGCAATATATAGATATATAATTTACAATACTCCTTAATGCTTTAATTGCTTTTTTTTTTACCTCTTTTTTGCATTTACATCATTATACATAGCTGTTTTCTATGCTTTAAAGACTTGCTCATATTGGGACTGATCCAGAGCTACTCTTACACCTATTGTGTAGGTGTAAGTGCAGCAGTTATTAGCAATGGCCATGGTCAGAATGGGAGTGAGTAAAAAAACTGCATGCAATGGCCGATCCCGTGTGCTCAGTACAAAGGTGTTCCACTACATTGAAATAAGAAAGTGTGTATTTTAGTGCTGCTGTGAGCACAGTAGCAGGCCTGCTGCCCTATCTTTCTTCCTAAAATCTTGTACCACTATAGGACTGTAAGACAGAGGAGAATTTTCTTGTCTAGGTTCAAACTTTGTATCAGCTCCGTAATCTGAATCCTTGTATGTTATGTGCTAGAAAAACAGGTGACATGTAAATATGTTTGCAATGATATTACTGTATAAATAACATTTATCATCATTTACTGTAGACTTTAAAAAATATTTTTAAGGACTATACAAATGAAATTGCGTTCAGTACAGTAAGAAAAACCTGCCCCCCTGCCGTGGAGTCTGGATTGGTTCACAGAGAGAGGACACGTCCATACTCGGTTACACTCTCCAGTAAGAAAATCTAATTTCTGAAAAAGGGACATCCAAAAGTTCCTTTTCCGATGTCCCTTTTTCGAATACCTATGGAGGGTTAGGGTCAGGCTGCAGGGGAGGGAGGATTAGGGTCAGGCTGCAGGGGAGGGAGGGTTAGGGTCAGGTTGCCAGGAAAGAAGGGTTAGGGTTAGGGTAGTGAGAGGGGAAGGTTAGGGTTAGAATTAGGGAATGGAGTGGGGGACTATTTTTTATAACTTTTTGGACAACAGAGCTTTAGGTGCTCCGTGGATCGATTGCTATGCCTAATCAAGGCATAGCAATCGAAATCCCATCCAGTTTGCAACTGGCCGGTAAGGAAACAGCCGATTCGAAAATCGGCCGTTCGGACCGGAGCCCCACACCCATACTCAGTTACACTCTCCAGTAAGAAAATCTAATTTCTGAAAAAGGGACATCCGAAAGTTCCTTTTCCCATGTCCCTTTTTCGAATACTTACCTATTTAGACTTTTTTTTTTTAATGAATGGGTGAGTATGCCGTTCGGCATACTTCACCCATTCACTTTCGCAATTTGCGATATCCCTCCGCCGCTGCTATCGCCGGACCTGGAACAGGTGAATAAACTCTGTGTGCGGGGTAGGGAGGGTTAGTGTCAGGCTGCAGGGAAGGGAGGATTAGGGTCAGGCTGTAGGGGAGGGAGGGTTAGGGTCAGGCTGCAAGAGATGGAGGGTTACGGTCAGGCTGCCAGGAAAGAAGGGTTAGGGTTAGGGTAGTGAGAGTGGAAGGTTAGGGTTAGAATTAGGGAATGGAGTGGGGGACTATTTTTTTTATAACTTTTCGGACCACAGAGCTTTAGGTGCTCCGTGGATCGACTGCTTTGCCTCATCGAAGGAAACAGCCGATTCGAAAATCGGCCGTTCGGACCGGAGCCCCACACCCGTCTATACTGCAAATTGTAATACCAAGGCACACCCGCTTGTTTAACATACGCATATTGCATTTAATGAAATACATTTTCTGAATTCTGTGTTTTATATTCATAATATGAAACAAAGAATTCACAATGAAAAAAACCCTGTAAATGTACTCTTGAGGAACATGATGATGGAGTTAATATTACAGTATGAATGACATACTTTCATGCCCAGCAGCAAAGTGTACTTAAAAAGTAGCATTTTTTTTCTTTATTTTTTAAACCAGAGATTCTAGTAAAACCAAATTCATAAAATATATTTCAAGCTAACATATCTATTTATATAAACTACAATTTAGGAGCTTAAACTGTTGATAACTTGAATAGTGGAATTATTTTTAGAACTACTCATAACCTGCCATTATTGTAATATAGATACTGAAACTGGGAATACCCCAATTGAGGTTACCTCCCTTTTATTAGACACCCACCAAATATGCAGCCCAAAAGATAAAAAGGAGCAGCAAAACTATGCTAAAAACCACTAGTTAAAAGATGTAAAAATGTTACTACTTTCTAGGAATTATGGATAAACTGAGACAAATTTTATTCTGTGCGATGTGTTACCCAAATGGTTTATCACCTGAAACTACATCAAATATGTTATCACGCTAAAACCTACCCTGAAAATAGAGAATAAAACCTACCCTGCTTGCATATCCCCCTTATTGTTACCTGTGTACAAGTGAACATCAATTTCCTGCCTCTTGAAACACAAGCAGATATTGAAATGTGGTATAAAAATATATATTTATACTTAGGTCTAGCTAAAAATCATGGGCAGAATGTATAATATGCGTATATTGTAAATATGCCCCATTATTTATAAGTGCTATCTATATTTATATAGCTTTAGAGCGTTCTATAGGGAAATAAAATGACACTTTTTTGAGCTGTTCTGTGATTTATAATAAGCGTAAAAACTATATCACAGCCTAGTTTAAGGGCAGGGGCAAATGTAAACATATTCGGCGCCCAAGAAGCAGGGTGTCATTCTGGATGAGGGAAAGTATGCCATCTTTCTGGAGAGCAGTGAGCACTTAATCTGAGTGCTGAGCAATGCTTATATATATATTATATGTGTAAACAGCACTGTGCTGAGAACTGAAAACTATGCTGATAACTGTAAGCTGCCATCCTCTGACGAGCAGAGGTGTAGCATGGATTAATGGCACCCGGAGCAAGTGAATGCTATGGTGTCCCCCAACCCTGTCCTCTGGTAGTATAGTGTGCCAGGCAGCGGGGTGAGAATGTTCCCCAACATTTGCTGGCTAAAAGCAAGTGTTGTTTTTACTTAAATGAATATTGATTGTTGGGTTCTCCTCTTCCTTCCTTACATTGATTCCACTGCACTGAAAGTCTGCAGAGAAAATGAAGATAGTCACCATTACACATCTCCTCCCACCACTCATTACAAATTTGAACAGATGAGAAGAGAAGCTTTACCCTCTTATCATATGTGATAATGACGGGCATCAGAGCAGCTGTTTTCACCAATGAGAAGAGGAGGCAGCCCTTCCTTTCTTCTATGTAAAGATCAGTCACTAGTGTCACACAAGGAGCTATGACAGCAGGCTGCGGATCCTATCTAGTCTAGAGTAAGGGTGCAAATTTAAAGTTTGCAGGCACCACACACCCTACCATCGGCCCTGTAGTTACGCCACTGCTTAAATGTCTGAATCGGACTCACTGATGCCCCCGTCTCTTTGACCCAAGCTTCCAACTTCCAACCATGCTATGAGTTGCATGTACTATATTTGCATGCACCTATGGTCTGGGCATGTGCAATGTGAGAAATCACTTTATCAGATGTATTCTCAACTCCTTTGAGTTATTTTTTATCTTTGCACTTTCCATTGAACATGGTGAATAAGCACATTATAGATGTACTTTAGAAAGTGGTGTCTTCTTGCCAGGGCCACTGCTAGAAATGCTGGGGCATGGGACACATCTGAGGAGATCCTCCCCCTATGTGATGTTACCCGTGGACACAACCTTTAGGCATTTGCACATTGCAGGCCAGTGACCTCTTTGCACAAGTCTTCTTGATCGCTTGGCACTTCCTAGGCGGATGCTGGATGCCTTTCTCACGCTGTGTGGGGAGAGGAGAGGGAGAAGGCTGGTCGGCACACTATCTATCTATCTATCTATCTATCTATCTATCTATCTATCTATCTATCTATCTATCTATCTATCTATCTATCTATCTATCTATCTATCTATCTATCTATCTATGTTCATTGCCTGCCTAT
This sequence comes from Limnodynastes dumerilii, assembly GCA_011038615.1. Lineage (NCBI taxonomy): Eukaryota > Metazoa > Chordata > Amphibia > Anura > Limnodynastidae > Limnodynastes > Limnodynastes dumerilii. The sequence continues at coordinate 389,538 of WWET01000940.1, forward strand.
ATGTGACAGTGATAAACTACCCATGTGTGATGCGTGGTCCCATGCTGAATAAACACTTTAAACCCTGACAATAAAACACAGAGACTTGTAATTATTTTTATTAAACTGTATCAATTTGAATATGGGCAATTTAGGTTCACCTAGCTTCGTACCGGACTAGAAATTGATGGGGCGGAAGGAAGCAGGTGCATATAAAATAACAATTTGTCATAAACATAACAAACAACAGTCATTGCAGATCTTCAAACACCGATGGCACAAACGCTACTATTGTAGCCAAATGGGACCGTCCGCTAAAACGGGCCCTAAATCCAGCCAGGCAAATTCAACAGCCAAAACGATCACCAACCGGGCAAATTCAACAGTTGAGGATGCAATTAGTGCGTCACTCTGCAATCAAAGAAAAAACCTGGTCTACCCATAGCCTATAACAGCAGAACAGAATACAACTATAGACACAGGATGGACCTGCTTACGGCCAACCCTCTGGTCTCCTAACGACCAGAGCCGCCACCATCAACTACCAGCCTCTTAATCATCTCTAACAACTCCTTTATAAAAATCCTCATCCCATCCTCCGATAAATGCACACCATCTTCCCTATACAAGTTAGTTTTATCATGCCTAAACATGAGGGGGCTGATTCAGAGATGCGATTTCCACGGCACTTAGGTGCGTATATTTAAGATCCTAGAAAATTCGCAAACCTGCGCATGCGTAGTAATAGTGCAACGCCGTTTACGTAGCGGTTAGGAGCGTAAGTTCGCTAAGAGCGTACCTTTGAATCGCACGCAAGCACTTAAGATCTTAAGTGCCGCGAATCTTTAAGATCTTAAGGATTTGCATGGAAATGGGCGGGGGGAGGCAGGGAAATGAGGGAAAGTGGGCGCGGGCTGACACTTAGGATCTTAAATGAACGCTACCACGTCACTCAACATTACGAGGAGGGAATGTCGACAAGGTCCTACTTTGCAAAGAAGCACGGTGGATTTTTCTGCTGGATAGCATTTTCCCTAAAGGGTTAAATGAGAACGTTTCCTACGTACCCTTTCTCTGACAGATTTTGACTTGATCTGGGAACACAGCATTTATAGTCATTCTTTTCTGTTTCCAACCCTTCCATCTATATTAATGAATTTTAATCTGCTGTTATATGTTTTTTAATTTTTCTCTTGTTTCCCGTTTTTTTAGAAGCTCTGAGTCCCACGTGTGATATTGGCAAGCGATTGGCTAGAAGGAATACAAATAGCCTGCCTGATGAGTTATGCGCAACACCTTTGAAAAAGCCATAGCTGAGGCGAAACGCGCGTTAGGTGCTGCGGGCAGTATTGAAAACTCCTTGAAGTCTCTCAAGCTACGGAGGATTTCTCCATTCATTGGGACACGTTTTGTGAGATTGCCGTATTTTGGCTACATTGTTGACTCTTGTGTTTGTGGGGTTTTCTCTGCGTGTTACATAGTATAGGGTCAGCAGAGGGAGGGTTTAGATACGGGCCCGGAAGGGCAGAAGCGTGGTCGTGAGACCGCTAGTTTACATATGCAGGGTGAGTTTTTTCTTCTCTGTATACTTAGGGTTATTTAGCCTTTTTTCCCCCCGAACTGCAACATTTTTGGATATTTTGCTGTACTATGTTTTTGTATATACTGATTCACATGTTTGTTTACTTCGCCTTTTGAAGGCTTATTGATATGTGGCAATAAAGGTTGATATATATATTTTTCAAAACTCAATTGACTCTGCATGATTTGAGGTGTGCGCTGTTTAAACCGTGTCTGGGTGTCACTCTAGTTTGAGTAGACGCTCTTTTTTGTTTTTTTCTGCACAAATTCATTGACTTGGTCTAGCGGCACCCTTACCTGGCTATTAGTTCTATTTTAATTAGGAGTTTGGTGCAACACTATTTTTCTTTTGTACATATATATATAGCTGATACAAAGGAATGCCCTATTATCCATATCAAACGCATCCGATGACCCGAAGCTGTTAGAGAGACAGATAGAGAGAAAAAAAATTAGCATTGCTATATATACCATTCCATGCTATCAAATAAACTATAATTTACCTGTGAAGCAAAAAGGGGTACCACGGGCCTCAGGCTAAGGTAAAAACCTTCTCGCAATCCGGGGTCTTTTCTATATGATTAGGGGAACTACTTGATGCCCACTGAAGCTCAAAGGAAACAAGTCACTTAGCGCTTCCACATCTGGTGCGGCAAGCATCTGCCAGGCTAACCTCTCCGAGTTCGTGGCAGGGAGGGAGGATAGACAAGGAGAAACTGGCTATGAAAATCTAACATCAATGAAATCCTTGTCCCATCCACTAAGATCGTTAATCATTATCTGGAATAGGCCTGATGTATGATTTGAATGCTTGTGATTTTCATCTGCCAAGTGCTTTGATCCCCTCTGTCGACGTGCCTTGTGCTGCCGCCACTGAAGCGGATCCAATGCAGAAGGAATGCATGCCGTATTTTTTAGCGTCATACCAGGCCTGCAACAAAGGCGTGTTTTCTGAAATACGGCTTTAAACTGATACGTGGACAGTGTCTCTCCGCTTGCATGGCTACTGCCTCAGATGGACGCTTTGCCGCAAATTGTTGACCTAAAAATACCGGGCATATGCTCTGCGACCCATTCCTTCCTAATTCTGTCCAAAGACCCCTGCCTAACTTATCCGCTTTTTCTTATCGTGTCGGCATGCACCTGGACATTGTTTGCCAGCAGTCCTGTGGTTGATGAGGACCTAGACACAGCCACTAGCTCCCCAATTCTGAACGCTCTAGCGAACGCGAATGCTGTTCTGAACAATAATGTTTCGAATTCATCATTTGCAATTTCCGCAACCGATGTTATAAGACTCTCCAAGCATTTAATCGATATGGGTAGCCTGGTGTTAGGATGTGTAGGTATGGATTTAGCCCAGCCCTTTAATGCCTTAATGATGAAGCTCCTAGTGACGTCAGGCTCGCCATACTTTCCTAGAAACGCAATGCCTGCAAGGGTGGAGGACATGTGGGCCCGGGACTTACCCTGCACGTACTCACCCTACATGTACTCGTGCAGTAAACTCTGCATATCAAGCTGCCTACTGGCTTGAGCTTTATGGAAAAGGCAACCCATGTTGCCCACGCCATTTTATACCATTTGATTGTGCTGGGGGCAAGTGACTGCATCGCTAACTCCATTAAACCTGCCTGGCCACCTGCTAAATGGACATTGACATCCTGCAATACTTAGGTGCCAGATCTCAGAAACGCTGCGAATCGAATCGTGGGAGTGCATCAGCCACCCCATTGTTAACTCCCGGCACGTGCTCTGACCTAAAGTTTATGTTAAATTCTAGGCATCTTAATGTCAGATGCCTAAGGAGTTGTACCACTGGTGGGGATGCTGCGCTCTGATGATTTATTACCACTGCCATATTGTCACACTAAAATATTATTTCCCGATCGCGGAACCGGTCGGCCCAGAGCTCTATCGCCACCACGATCAGGAATAACTCTAGAAGCACTAAATTCCTTGTCCAACCAATTGATTTCCATGGTTAGGCCATCTTCCCACGCACCAATCATCTTGGAAGTATGCTCCAAAGCCTTGGGCTCCTGCCGCATCCGTATGTAATTGCAGTTCCACGATTGATATTGCTGGTGCTGGCTAAATCCTAACCCTGTTAAAATTTTGTAGGAAGGTGTCCCATACACCTAGATCCACCTTCAAATCGTTGGATATATGGATCCACCTTTTGGGGGTCCTGCAGGCCTGCTGTTGCTCTCTCCAATCTCCTGCAGAATACATTTCCATACGGGATCACTCTGCAGGCAAATCGCAGAGAGCCTACCAATGATTAAGTGTTACTTGCCTGGCCGATGCAATAGTTTTGATACGAGCATGGAGCTGTGTGATCCCAGCCACCATGTCTATTTCTTTACCGAGGTAGGACAGCCTTGTGGCAGGACCTTCCGTTTTGTCATGTCCTATTGGTACTCCTAACTGATAGAATAGCACTTGTATGGAGAATATCAGCTCCTTGCACACCGTGGATGCCTTAGGTCCGACCACCAGAAAATCATCCAGATAATACGCTATACCAGAGCGACCTGTCCCGTCCTGTATGCACCATTGCATGAAGCTGCTGAATGTTTAAAAAAATGCGCATGAAACCGAACAACCCATCGGTAAACATTCATCTATGTAAAAGCCATCCTTCAGCCTGAAACCCATGAATTTAAAATAATCTGGGTGCAGGGGCAACAGCCTGAAGGCAGACTCCGTGTCTATTTTCCCAAAAAGGGCTTCGGCGCCGAAACCTTGAACCATTGCCATTGCTTGCTCAAATGATTGATACACTACTCGCGATATTGACTCTGGTATAGCGTCATTAATGGATGAACCGTGTTCTGAATTAGGCGATATTTCCCTGGGGATTGTTTTGGCATAACGCCTATTGGTGAGAATATTAACTCTTTCATGGGTGGTTTTTGGAATAGCCCTATCATTTTACCTAATTTTATTTCTTTGTTAATTTTTTCTCTCAGAATGTGTGGTAAGGTTATGGCTGATCTTAGGTTACGAGGCTCGGCCCTTGTTACTGTTCCAACAATAGGAAGGCAAAAGCCTTCTTTAAAACCTTTCAACAGAAAATTGGATTCCTCCCTTAGGGGGTATCGCGCCAACCACCTTTCCAAGATTTTTATATCAATTGGCGTTGGTGCTAGCACCAACACCTGTTGATGGTGCGTTACCGGTGCCAGTGGATGACGCTGCCGGTTTATTGCAGGTTTTAGTGGGGTGGTTCACGTTGCACTTGAGACAGGTGTGTCTGAAGATGCATCGGTTCCCCCTTGTACATGCGCTGTTGTTATATTTGTAACATTTGCCTCGCGACTTGGAAAGGGCGCCCCTTCGCCTGAAACCTTTTGTTACCTGTCACCTCAGAGCTCGAGTTCGATGATTGATGTGTCACATCCAGCCAGAGCTCCATGCCCTTGACCCTAAATCTAATTTTTGGCAGTCCGTCGAATTTAACTCGGAACTGCTCGTCATATTTTCTCCATGCTGGCCCTTTTGTACGTACATGGATATCATGGATTAAATGCTGATGTCTGATTAAGTTTTTGCCTTCCCCCTGGGTGTGTCTCCAAGTAGCATTGTATAAATCTGCACCACGAATACAGCCAGTTATTAAACGATCTGTACATCTCTTCCCCTATGCCCCCTTTTTTTTTAGCCTCTGCTAAGGCCTTCTTGCCATCCACTGTTAATGTGAATACATCCACAAATTTCCCTTTTCTTATCTTTTCTTTCATTCGGGGGCGTAAACCTCTAGTCACCGCTGTATAATCACAGTAATTATTACTTGAATCATCTTGTGCAGGTGGAGGTGTATTAGCCCTCGCCTTACCAGCTTTTTTCTGCGCACGTTTCTGCAGATGCCTGTCTATGGCTTCGCCTAATTTCCGCTTGCGCAACTTTGACTGATTGGATGACCCTGATGATAATGTGAAGCGTGTTGACATTGATATGGTGTCATCGGAGTCATTGTCAGATACCACACGAGACTCACCGGGGGTACTCTGCTTTGTCTCCTGCTGTTTGTTCCCCCCACTCGGTCCAGGTTCTTTTTGATGCGAGCTGCTTTGCGGTATCAGCTCCTCACGGGCCTCTTCTCGTGCTGCGACTTCTGCCGTCTCCTCTCTTTGCCCTGGACTTGCACGTGTTTCTGCAATGACAACCATCTCAGTGTTACTCGTGACTGTTGCGCTAGGATGCGCCGTTCGCGCTGCATAGGGCTGTCTGCGGGGAGGGGATCTGAACCTGCAGGCATAGCTTGGTGAAGGGGAGCATGAGCGTGGTGCTCGCCCATAATGATAGTGGCCTGGGGCCTTCATCATATGTATGGGGCCTGTCCTGCCACTAATAATCTGACGGCCTGTACATTCCTTCCTCTGCCCAATATGGCCGATCACATTCGTCACTGCACCCTTGGTATCGTTTGGATGCCAGCCAGGAGGCCCTTTCATCCAATCTTGCCCCCTATATTCCCTCAGGTGCAAACGTTTGTAATATCTATCTATAGCGGGAAAAAATTGCTGCTCGGATATTGTGATTCTCCTATGCTCTGATCTATTATACCATGCAGGAGGGACATTACTCCCCATGCCAGCAGACCGCTCTCTGAAGGGTCAAATCGCTGCGTTTCCTCTGGCCCCCATAACCCTTCTACTACGCTCCCTTCTGTGATCTGGAGGGGGTCTCATGCCATGCATACCGGTGCCCCAGTAAGGGCTGCCTCTATTGTGCGCACTTGTGCCACTGGAGGGGCTAATATTCCAAGTACATTGGTGGTCAGCATTCCTTTCTGCTCCCTGCCGGTCACTGCTCCTGGAACTCGAGCATGACCGGCGCGGGGCTCTCCCATACTTGCTCCCGGCGCTAGTCATTGGTGGTTCAGTGGCTCCTCTGCCGGTGCGGGGCACGCGCTCATGTCACGCCTAAGCTCCGGAAGTCAGCGCGGCCGAACAGGAAGTTCGGCAGTCACGTCTGCGGCCCTCACCTAGCCTCATTGCAGAAGCCGATTCCTGCCGCGGGCAGTGAGTGTCCGACCTTCCTCTCTCCTCTCCTGCTGGCGGTGGTCTTGGCAGACTAGTGGGGGCTTGCGCAATAGCTGGGGGGGCCACACAGTATTTGCGGACCCCCCTAGGTGGCATGCCTGGGATATGGCGTGCCTCATTGCATATAAGGCCGGAGTTTTCCGCTATGAGTTCTGAATACGGCCCATTGTATCAAACTTCCAATACTGTAGCAAAGTCTGTTCCACAAAAAATGTATCAATGTCCAAACATACAATGTAGCATATAAGAGTCTGTTTAGTGCAATGCTCTGATCCACAGTGCAATGCCAAGCTTTTTATCTACAGTAATTTAACCCCTTCAGTCAATGAGTTATATGAGTAGCCCTGCTATTAAGATGTTTAGAAGTGGCTGATAGTTCCCGACAGTTGCTGCGTATGTGCAGCTCTCATTCCTTCTCAGCAAATATTTCTCCTTTTCCAATATTCTACCTCTTTTATCTCATTTTAAAGAAAATTAACTCAGTGTAACCATAAACGATTTATCTTATGAAATATTTTATATCTGTGATAATTTTACAACAGCATATTACCTATTTTATTATTATTTGATTTTTATCCTTAATATATTTATATTAAAATAAAAATGTGTTTTAACAAACTGTATTTATTTGACTTTTATCCTTATTTTTATTATATGTATATTTATAAGCGCTTTTACCATGTGACCCAGGAAGGAGGGACTATATAAGTATCCCACTTCCCCTGCAAATGTAATCAGCCTTGACAAAGACCCCCTGAGGGGGGTGCCCTTACAGGGTGCCATTGTGTCCCAACATTTATCTCTAAAAGCACTTTTGACACCTATTTAATTACATGTGTCCAATACCAATGTGAGTATGTTTTTGTCTTTTCACTTCATTAAAGTTCAAACGTTATTTGCACCATAGAAGTGTCCTTTCTTTCCTACATATCCCTGGTATCTGTATCCGAGGACATCAGCAGCAGCTGTCTCATCTGGAGACACATGTGACTGGAACAGAGGGAGAATCTGCCGTCAAAGACAGCAATGAGAAACAAGGACAGTGGTGCGCATCCACACTTGGAAGCGCAAATATAGACTGCCGCCGGGTACGGCAGAGCCAGTATCCGCTCTATGACCCGGCGCATCAATACAGCCGTGAGCTGCGCTAACACTGACTGCCGCCAGGATCCGAGGAGGAACTTTTCTGCAGCCTCGGCAATCACGCTGGACGAACGGTACTGCTTTACATTACTCTCACACTCTGCTTTGTCCCATATTTGCTGAGAACGAGTGAGAGCCGAACACACGTTGTCAGGAACTATCAGCCACTTCTAAACATCTTAATAGCAGGGCTTATTATTTCTGTGTCCCACATTTGGTTTCCACTTATATACCTCCTTGACTGAAGGGGTTAACTTACTGTAGATGAAAAGCTTGGCATTGCACTGTGGATCAGAGCATTGCACTAAACAGGCTCTTATATGCTACATTGTATGTTTGGACATTGATACATTTTTTGTGGAGCAGACTTTGCTACAGTATTGGAAGTTTGATACAATGTATTCAGCTTCACTCATAGTTATCCTCACCCTTACCATACTGTGATCATCAGTTACCACTATAAGAGAATCTGCAACATTACTTTTGTGTTACTTTAAGTCCTAGCATAAGGTTTGGAATGCAGGTATACTGGTGTTACACTTTATTGTTTTATTCTATACTGAAATTTGGGATTTTCGGGTTCACACTGGTTCTCAGCAGCTCTAGACCCATCCGTGCAACATACCTCCTGACACCCCATTGTATATCTAGTAATTGAAAAAGGCTACTTATCCGCAATTGTAGGTATGCTGAAAAACAGACACCTCTGCACTGCACAGGATCTGGAAGAAAAGTGCTGCTGACTCATCCCAGACTGATTGAGAAAACTCCCACCCCCCTCC
>WWET01000940.1:398079-428342 GCA_011038615.1 Limnodynastes dumerilii
GAAAACTCCCCCCCCCCTTCAGGACCTCCCCCATGTGACATGAATCCCCCAATCCACACTCAGGTGAGTGACTCAGCAAGCAACCAGGCACACACAGGGAGTTTAACAGTACTCACGTTAAATTCTTAACCCTCCGTTTCCCTAGCAGATGTAGTCAGAGTTGTGGGCTCAGGGACACATGTTATGTAGTGAAACTGTCACGAACAGAGAAATCCTAGAAGTCTAAAAACTAAACTGTGTTTCACACACTATGCAAATACAGTTTCAGATGAATAATACTAATATTTTCCTGTCTTCTGCTGGGTTGTGCACTCTCTCACATGTCATCCCCAGCCCTCCTTCTGTCACCCATACTGCCCGCCCTCCTCCACGCCTCCTCAGACTGCTCTCCCCGGTCCCACTGCACCTGCAGCTGGCAGCCAGTGCTCGTCATGTCTCGGCACGGGGAAGAGCTCAGCGGGACCCTGTCCTACCGCACAGAACCCCGCAAGAGCCCACGGCTCAGCCTCTTCCACCTCAAGTTGACAGATTCGGCTCTGCGCTGCCTGCGGGACTTCCAGAAGGGACATGTAAGTGACTGACACCTGCCTGGGAGCTGTCACTGAGAAGCTGCTGGGTAAAGTAGCGTTACCTGCTTGTGCATCATTCACTCGCATATGGCAGATGCTGCTCATTCTACTCTCTCACTTTTACCCTCCTGACAGCTTTCCTTGGTCTTCTTTGCTCCTATGGCTTTCTTTGCTCTTGTCCCCACTAATATTTTATGATCCTAGCAGAAATCTGACTTATTCTCTCTTATCAACAGTGAATTCATGACCTTTATAATGGGTTTAAGTGTTCCCATATGCTTACTTTAAGACTTTTCTAGAAGTTTAATGTGGTCCTGGATAATGTATGTCCCTCCTTCCATCCTTTCCCCCCATTCATTTTAAATGTTTAAGTTGAACGTTTCAAAGTCAGTTTGATCACGTAATGTTCTCTTGCATGTCATTTTTCATATACTCTGTCTTTAATTTCTTTTCTCTTCATATCTTCTCATCTATTTTATTCTCCATAAAAGCTACCATGCACTTTTTATCGCTGCCATATGGGTGCAATACCACCATCTGTTCTGATCCCTTGAAGGGGTCTGTCAAGTTGTTGATAAGTTATCTTTTGATATTTGCAATCTTTTACTTGCTGGTTTATGTTGTTTGTTCCACACCTGTGCAACACCTGTGCTGTACCCTACAAGATTTTTCTGTAGTACCCTTGTTCCTTTCATTGCAGTCACCTTCAACTTAAATTGGACATTTTCCTAAAAAAAATTTAGATTTTGTGTATAATGTATATATTACATTATTATCTATAGGACTGTGCTAACTATATTACACCATTAAACACCTGTCCTGTATTGTTTAGACTTCTCTCTCTCTGCATTTACCATGTATTTTTTTCCTTTAAACAGCTATGTTTACTCTCATCAGCATAAAATGGATTAATCCCAATAGGCATGTCTTTTTCATTTGCACATTACCTCTATGTTGCTTGTTTAGTACATATAGTATTTGTGGTTTAGTAGTTCGTTTTGAAGTTACCAGCATGTTTAGCAAGTCAATTAGACAGTATACTATAGTGCATAATGTTATACAGAAATATAGTTTATTTTATGGTATTATGCTTCTGTGGAGCAGTTTCTTTTGTAATCTTCTTGTTTGCATTTTAGTGCATAATCGCCATTTCTGAAACAAAACTTATTTGTCAAAGTTCAGTTTACTTAGAGATTTTATACACAATAGTGATCTTGATTGCTTTAACCACTTCAATTAGTTTGTTTGAAATCCAAAAACTCCTCATTATCACTGAAAAACAAGGGCACCAGGCGTACTAAAGAAAAACTTGATCACATAACTACTGTAGTAAAATTTTATAAATAAATTTTTTTTTTTTTTGCTAATATGGTATTATATTCATTAGAACAAATAAAATATCAATAAAACTAAACATACACTTAAAAAAATGTACATGTATTGAATTTTTTGCAGTTAATCTCTATTGACACCTGTTCTCTGCAGTAACTCAGTACTCAAAAGTCTATCTCAGTTGCTCCATAACTTAGAAAACATTGAATGAATATACAGTATTTGAATGGCTGATGTGGTATCAGTCTAGCTCCAGGGTGGCCAACCAGACTAACCCTTAGAGCCAAAATGTTACCGTCTCAAGGAGCCGGAATATATATATATATTCTACTTCCCCCACACACACATGCACAATTGATGTCACACACAATCTCCCACAAATACACAAAATTGCATGAATTATATACATAAATTAAACCACAAACCTACCTTATACTGGATTTTGATGGTCTCACTCCCTTCTCCTGTCAGATCTGGTTCGCAATTCCTCTGCATTATACAATACAGAAGAGAAGCACAGACCATGACTGACACTGACACTATTGTCACACACACACAAATACACCCAACTATTGTCACACACACACACAAATACACATACCTATTGTCACACACATATACACATAGCTATGGTTACACACACACAAATACACTTAACTATTGTAATACACACACACATAACTATTGTGACACACACAAATACACATTACTGTGGAGACACACATACTTACCCAGTGCAGCCATTTCAGTGTCCAGCCCAAACGGTGCCTGCGTTTTCCTCACAGCAGGATGACTGAGGCCACCTTGAGGCTGCCCCTGTGCTGCCTGTTCTTTTTTTATTGATGTTTTCTATGGGCTAAATGATAGCCCAGACGGTGCATGGATGGCTCTTAGTCAGGGAGAACCCAGAGGGAAGCCATAACTTGCTGCAAAGGAGCAGGGCTTAATGACGCGATTTATGCAAATCATGTTATTAAGCCCCGCCCCTGTCAATCATTCATGAAATCTCTAGCGTTATATGGGATGGACGGGGCTTGATAACATCAAGCCCCGCCCATCCCTAGTAACTCTAGGGATTTCACAGTTGTAATTGGGCTGGTCGGGGCTTGCGAGAGCTTTGCCGGCTCTCCCGGGATGCCGGGAGAACTACCCAAATTCTGAGAGTCTCCCGGATATTCCGGGAGAGTCGGCAACCCTGCACTTAGTGATCCCTGATCTGCAGCAGCTGAGGATCCTGGATAGCAGCAGTAAATCAGAGATCTCTTTCTATGTGCAATACTATTAAATATTATTGCATATAGAAGGAGATCTCTGGTTTACAGCTGATGTCTTGGAGCCGCACACCAGATATTAAAGAGCCACATGTGGATTGAGAGCCGCAGGTTGGCTGACCCTGGTCTAGTCAGTGGCTGGCTAGGTTGGGTAACAGTCTTGCCTCCTGGGATAAAATCTACCAGCCCTTCCTGTATCATGTCAGTGATATTGAAGTATTTACTGACTGACAGAATTTATTTTAAAATAGGCTTTGCACAATAAGGCAGATGGAGAATTCTCAAGAACTGCATTAAACCTAGAAGTATGAAACTATAGTTCTGTATCTATGTGTGTGTGCAAATGTACAAGTGAGTGGGGGGGGGTTTATTTTTACAATAAGAGATAATGGAATGATTTAATATTTGCTTATGAAACCATGTAATATAGGAAATAGCACTATATTAGATAAACTGAAGCAATTCTTTTTCTTTTGCTCCTATATCATGCTAGCCAATGTTCTTGGAATGTCAGGGAGACTTCTGAGTTAGACAGTGTTCCCTGAGTCCTGGGGGAGAAGGCTACCCTACTTCTCAGTGCAGTGAATAAGTGGTCACAATAAGCAAAGTCATGTCCCTTGAATCATGTACACTGGACAAAAGTAAAAATAACATTTTGACAAGTATATCCTGTATTTATTTGGTTGATGTAAGTGGTAATTGAAACTGTTATATATTGCTTTACATTTTTGGTACTTTAAAAATAAACTTTTGATTATATATTATTTACATATCTCCTCAAAACGAATTCCTTTTATAATAAAATATAAAAGAAAGTAGTTTTGAAGTTATAGCTAATAACTGGTGGTGGTGGGGGGTATCTTCATGTTGATAGAAGCCATCTTGGATTTCTGTAATGTACATTAAAGTCACACGGCCTGAGAAAATCATGGTCATCTTAGACCAGATCCTTGCTTTTATTTATTCCATCATTTCTGTGCATTTGGATTGGAATTTATCCATGTTTGCGTATTTCTAAAGCGCACACTTTCTTGTTACCTGATTGGATTCGGTCTGCCCTAGCAAGCATTACGTAAAATAATAGCTGCAAAACATCCAACAAACGGACGGGGTGCGCTTATAAGTGGGTGGGACTTAGTATTTCAATGTACATTATAGACGTGACGGCGCTCCATATACCGATACAAAACAATGAACCACCGCCATTTTATGTTTGCACGAGTCGGTAAAGTCAAAGTTGGACATGGCTATTGGAAGTCTGTTTGTGAGAGGGACGTAGTTAGTGGCATACGGATGTATGGATAGTGTGGCCCTGTGGTTCCATATTCCTATGCATCAGTTACTAGCAGATTTATTGGAAAGTAATTGAAAGTGAGGATCCTGTCCCTTATAAAAACCTATATATAAGGGTGGTTTGCAGTGCTCCTTTTGTAAGAAAAAGTACAGGTACTTTCTTAATTTATAGATTGAAACAATTGTAGTAAAACAGTTCACAGTCATGCCCCATTTTACATTATGCACCCAATCCTTTCTACAGTACATCCTGCTGTAATGCCAAAACAATAAGAGACCCTGAACAAGGCAATAACCTGGCTTGGCTGGGTGTTTTAAGAAATTAAAGGGCCTGTGTGCAGGATTAGTACCTAGGTCCCCCTATTCTGCCCCCAGGGGAAAGCTGCCTCTTTTAACATTCACACCCCAGATCAGACCATACCCAATGATCATCATCATTGTGAATGGGAAATACCCAAAACAATCCACCAATAAAAATTGCTTGAATGCCAGATGGGAGAATGGGAGATGAGTTTCTCTGACTGTGTTTAACCTGTAGTTATAGTGGTCAGGACAATGCTCAGTCAAAGTTCCAGCTGCCGAAGATGAAGTTTGGGTGCAGGGTGAACCCCATATGGCCCCCTTTTCTCTGACACTGCACACCCTGCACACATTATAGAAATACCACTGATCCCTGAGTACTCACTGTGAGAAGAAAACCAATACATATAGTAGGGTTACCAACTTCTCAGTTCTTCCCTCCGGGAGATCTCAGGGGGAAGAACTAGATGTCGGTATAGGGACAGGACTTAATGATGCGATTTATGCAATTAAGCCCCGCCCCTTTCAAACATTGCTGCAATTCCCTTAGTGTTCCAGGGGGTGGGCTGTACTTGATGATGAGATTCACATCATCAAGTCCCACCCATCCCAGGTAATACTAGGGATTTCTATAATGATAGGCAGGGGGGCAAAAATTGCAGGAGATTTGCCGTCTTTCCCAGGATACCAGGAGAACTGCCCGAATTTCGGTAGTCTCCCAGATATTCCGGCAGAGTCGGCAACCCTGGCATATAGCAATGGTTCCCTGAGAACTGTGACTATTGCAGCCTGTCAGAGTAATTACAGCTTAGAGGCTGATCCAGAGTGTATTTGTACACCTCATATTGCAGCACAGTGTTGCTTAGTTGCACTTGTTTTGCCCTTACACTTAAGCTGACCATACACTAGAGCGATTATCTGCCCAATCACTCAATTATCGGGTGATCGGGCAAATAAGCGCTGTAGTTAGTGGCCAGGATCAATTTCTGAAACATCAAATAAACGCATAGAAACGCTCTGGTTCCATTATTTGATCTTTCAACATGTTTGATTTAAATTGGGAGAAAGCTCCCGATGTTTTAAAGTAAATATCGGGGAAAGGCCACAGACCTTGTCTTAATTGTCCTTCCCCCACCCTGCTCCCTAATATAAATGCCTATCTCCACCTATATGGCGTAAATACGGCAGAAGTAACGTTACGTACCCCGGCCGGTACGCTAGCACGATGTGCACATGTGCACATCATAGCAGACAGGGGAATTACGCATGCAGAGTGCGTAATTCCCCTGGCATCCGAAGCCCAGGATCTGGGACAATATGCTAAATTAGGAGCTTAGCTTTTTTTTTTTTTTTTCTATTAAAATGTAAAAACAGGGTAAAAGAGATGCGTAGTTTTAAAATGAATCCTGAATTTTGTGTGTGCTGAGCTTCACACATTGATAATGGGAATTAGCATTACATTTCAAGTGCATCATTCATAACGTATAATTACTGGTCAGAGAGTGAGAAATCTTATTTGATAGGCTTGTTGTATTAAATCCCATGCAGGATGTAACTCGAGTGAATTTTACTTAGTCAGTGTAGTTCATTGATAAAAATTTAATTACCGTAGTTTGATGGAATTTGCAGTCCATTTTTCATGTGATGTATGCCTGTTATTAGGTTATGTTGCATTACTACAATTGGTATTATTCATTTATTACTGTTATTAGAGACAGGAAAATGTCAATAAAAACATAGGACTGAAGACCTTAATAATCAGTACCTGACTTTTGCTGCCTCACAGTAAAAATAATTATAACTAAAATAAAAAAAAATAAAAAGAAACTTTATTAGAGGGAAGAAGTAGGGGAGAGGTTATACAGTTGGTTGAATTGATATATTATGTATCTGTGAGCAAAAATGTGGTGGCATTGAAGTAGTAAAATTGTGGTAAACAATCGATAAACATTACCCTACATTTACTTTACTCTCAGTTGTAATTCCAATCGATAAACATTACCCTACATTTACTTTACTCTCAGTTGTAATTCCAACACTCATTGCAAATACATGTTTCTGTTGTGCAATTATTACCTTCCTTGCCCATTAAGATTATCTTCTAACCTCCAAACTTTCAAGAGCTCCCTTAAAACTCACCACTTCAGACGAGCTTACCACATCTTGCCAAAATTACTTTTTAACATTTGTCTGTACTATTTACAACTACTTTGCTATCCAGTTTTTCTTTCTATTAAAAAACTTGTATAGGTTTACACAAGGACACACAAATTATCCTGGTTAAAGCAGGTAGAAATAGCTTATGGCTTTGTTTTTTTGTGAGCTGCAAAACAGTATGGCTCACAGATTTTTTTGAGTACTTTGGACTGACAGTGAGGGAACAAGAGCGAGAGACAGAATATTGCTGGCGGTCACATATGGGCCGATCTTAGAGTTCAGTCTGAAATTTTAGAGACAGGAACATCAATCAATATAGCCTCCCTTGTGATGATCCGATCAGATGAGATCAGTCTTTTAATCTCTGGAGTTGAGTAGAGGAACACTTCAGGTTTTATTATGGCCTCTTGGTATATCCAAGTGATTGTTATTAGATCTTAATCTATGTAGAAACAGTATTTATATAGAGATGTTTATATGATATCAGTTCCAGAATGGCAGTGCATGACTAACCTAATGTTGAAAAAACAATCAACTAGTTCAATAATGGAAAAACTGTCAATGAAATAACCAAAAAAGTGACTGGTTTACAGGGTCCTCCTTGTGTGCATTTGTTTCTGATTTTATATAATTACCAGCTAGTTCCCGGGTGTAATTTTTAGTATCTATTATTATCATTTGTAGTTTAAATTGTATAGCAACTCGGGATTCAAATTATAACAAAATAGTACTATGATATTGTTCAGTGGCCATCTCATGTTAACTTTTTCTGTAAGAGAACCGTGTCATGTTAATCCCTAACGGTCAGCTCTTAGTGGAGGTTTATTGTTGTATATCTGTATAGAACGTAATAGAATCATAATGTGCTGTTTATACATACCTCACTGTTTCCCTATTGATACAAATAAAAAAACATATTTTTTTCAAATTCCAGTACACATTATATTCAGTAGTCATCTTTTGGACACACATATATATCACTTTGTCATTAGTTGTGATTATTTGTTAACTGATATCTCTATGTGTTATTGGTTTGTGTTTTCTGCAAGAATTGTTTAAAAGAATACCTTTCATCATGCATGGATATATCTAATCAGACATAGCTTTTTATAATGTTATGGCTTCCGCATGTCTGTCATTTACTTTCCAGGCTTAACTGCTTAAATCCTTGCAGACAGAATAATTAACAAGAGAGAGTAATTGCATAGTTTATGGCTCTGACGTATATGGTGTACAGCCAGGGATTCTGTCTTGCAGGGTCTTAGTAACGATCACAATGGCATTTGTGTACTGCTCTGCATGCTGAAAGGGACAGTTCATATGGATTCACAAGCCCAAGGAAGTCTTGTGAGATTAACAGTTACTGACAGATCACTGGAAGGTACAATTTAGCACAGTGGAGGAGAATAAAAAGCATTAGAGTTTTAGGATGGACTAGCAAACATTCAGGAAATTTAGGAAAGTTTTATTCATTGCCTAAACATTTTTAATATAATTTATTAATCTATTAACACTGTTATAGAACACCAGCATATATTGTAGCGCTTTACAATTTTAAACATTAATACAAGACTGTGTAATAATAAAAGACCAGATTCAGAAATTGAAAACTGAAGTCATTCAATAAAATAACAGAGATTTGGATTTAAGGAGGAGTCAAATTACTTTTATTCTATGCATGCAAAGAGAATACTTTACATTTGCTTATTGCACACAGATACTGACCAGCTTCACTTGTAAACTGAATTTTTTACTTATTCTGGGAAAGATCACCCCTCAACTCTATGACAGTTGCCTCCTCTGCAGTTTACCATGGTTTTTCCTAGGTGGAACCTTCCACCTGTTTCCCATTTTTTTTTCAAAATCTGGATCCAGTCCAGAGAGACTGGGAGGAAAGCGAGTGCTGATCGCAGTCTTTCAACCTATAGTTAAGTATTATAGCAACATTAGATGAATCATTACACTACGCTGTTAAATTAATTTCTCTTCAAACAAATGGATTTTTCATTCCATAATTTATTCTTTGGGTTGGGCATAATTTTGCTTAAGGGCACTGTCTATTTCATATCTGGTTTTCCAAAAGATGAACATAGGGCTGGATCCAGAATTGCAATGAATTCTGCAATAGTGGATGACATTTGATGCAAAATGCGCATGTGCAGTACAGACTGACAGGAGCCTTACGTATGTAGCATACGGAAGTCTCCTATCGTTATTAGTTCTGGATCGCCCCATAGGAAAAGTGGAGATGTTGCCCATAGCAACAAATTCTAGCTCTCATTTTCCTATTGCATACTCAGGAATGTCAGCTACAATCTGATTGGTTACTATCTCCACTTGTCCTTTTCTGCAGTTTAGAAAATCTCGCCTAATGAGTTTAAGAAAATATTTCCTAGTAATAAGTTATAAGGTCGGCTTAGCCTGACTTTATATGCTGAACGTTCACAAGTGATCCTATATCTCAGAATTTACTAGAATGTTACATTTTATTTATGTTATATGATATTATAGACAGTCTCTTGGCAAAATGGACCTGATAAAAAGTTTAAGTGCATGCATCCTGATTCAGAGATTTAGCGCAGTGGATTTGTTGAAAATATGTGTGACCCTGGATAGGACGTACTGAATGAGCATGCTTTTGAATCATGCAAACAAACGTGTATAGGAAGATATTATGGGCTCCATTTACAAAAAAAATCTGTCAGCGAACGCTAATTAGCAAAACAAGGCTAGCTGCACCTCACAGCGAGCCTTGCATATTCGTTAGACATATTTACAACTACTTCCCCTTCGGCGAGGTCCCGCAATGAGCCGCAGGACTTTCGATGACAACGTTCCACGTCACTCAGAGCCAAATTGCCCCTGCATGTGCAGTAGCTGCCTTTTGAGACTGTAAAAATGTAAAGTCCCAAAAGACAAAGAAGACTGCGCATGCGTGGGACTCCGGGCAGATGCAACGCCGGGACGGGTAAGTTTTAACTTTCTTTTGCTTTTTTTTTTACTATTTTTTTTATTTGAAACAGTTTTTATTATTTAATAAAAAAAATAACAAAAATTGTACTTTTTTTTTTTGTGTTCACACTTTAGTTTTGTATTCCAGCGGTCTCCCAATATATACCCCCCCTTTCTATAAGAGCTGTTATTAGGGGGAGGAAAAGGGGGGTATATGGGGAGACTGCTGGAATACTTACCCTAATGCCATCTTCAGATGGTGTAATTTAACGTGTCTTTTAACAATCTGCGCCGTCACTTTGTAAATATTGCGATCAACCGGCCCGCATTCACCAAAGTGGGCCGGCAATTGGGGGTGCTAATACTAATGATGATGGTTTTCCATGGCGATCATTGCATTGTAAATGGTGATGCCTTCATTTTCATGAGATAAAGACCGTTTTCAGGTGGAAAAGGTCTTTATCTTATAAAAACGAAGGCATGGAGGTTTTGTAAATGGAGCTGGTGAGAGGTGTAGTGCAGCAGCCAACACTGTTACATATTTCAAAAATATATTTATATATGAAATTAAATTGCTGTCATTTATGTATTCTTTAGACACATTTTTTTCTGAGGAAACCCATTGAAAAGGCATATGTCCTATACATAGTACTGTGTATAGGTTGTACTGGGAATGAGTACGCATTTGAAACATGTAAACAGTTATGTATAGTCAATTAGGCTGAGTTGTAATGCAGGAGCATATACAAGTTGCCAAGGTGACATTAATAGACTTATATATATATATCATTTCATTGAAAAAAGTTTTAAACATAATTAAAACTCTTTGTTTAAGCAATATTTGTGTGTATAGGCACTCTTTTACACTAGCCCTGAGGTGATGCAAGATTTTAGACAGAGGTCTTCTGTGCTTGCAACTGCAATAAAACACCCAGATTTGCATTCAAATTTAATGGAACGCCCCTTTCACTAGTAAACAGCACATGGATAAACAGCCACTTTTGTATCACGTTTTTTATGCTTGCTCACTTTGTGCACATGTGCAGTGCTCCTCATCTGTACACATGTGCAGTGCTCATCATCTGTACACATGTGCAGTGCTCATCCTCTGTACACACGTGCAGTGCTCATCATCTGTACACATGTGCAGTGCTCATCATCTGTACACATGTGCAGTGCTCATCATCTGTACACATGTGCAATGTTAGAGCGTAAACTGCAATTCTGAATAAGCTCCATAGATATATTATTTGCATATAAAGGGACATTTTTCTATTAAATTACTGCATGCTGAAAGTTAATCTTCAAGATTTTATGTTATACATTAAAACATTCATATAATTAGTTCAGATTATGTTAGGAAAAGAGAAACAGAAGCAAGAAGAAGAGATTAGGAGAAACAAAGTACTAGTATTCTGATAAAGGCCATGCACTCTTTGATAGCTGAGAACATATTACTTGGAGAGCTACTGTGTATGTTCTAACCAGATAGCCAACACCATTTGTTCATATTCTTGCAGGGTTTGTATGTCAACCAGTATGGGTTTGCTTTTTGCAACAAAAGTGCATTCTGCAAATAATTGTGTAGGGAGTTTAATATATTTCCAAAACTGTCATTTATTTATACAGCGTATCCCAATTTGTAGCATAAAAGCCAGATCACTGGACGATCCCTAGGAGCTTGCACCAATTCAGACAATATTGTCTGCTACAGGAAAACACCATTGTACAGTATAGAAACCTCTTCCTTGTTTGCAGCTTTAGAAGCCATTTAAGGTTGGAAGCATTTTGTGACAGGTTGTCCTTTGGACACTGCTTGCTCTATGCACTTATGCTCCCTATGAGTGAATGCAATGGGTTCTTTGAGTGTCCCTTGTTATTGCTGACAGTCTCATTGCTATAAATCAGCAGCGTATTACTTTTTTCTGTAAAGACAATTTATAGTCAACTGTTTTTTTTATTAGTGGTGGGTAATTGCAGTAGCTTCCCTTCTTGGAGGGCAGAGGCTTATTCAATAGAGCAGTATAAAATACCTAGGGCTAAAACTATTCCTAAATCTGAAAACAAACAGCAATGGCCACACACACACACACACACACTCACACACACTAAGGATCAATTAAGGTCTAAGGTCATAAACAGCCAAGGACTGATAGCCAACTCCCACACCATTCACTCAGCACACATTACAGAAAAAAAGAACACATTGCTGCATGTGAAAAGGGAACATGATTTACTGATTGGGGCTGAATTAGAATTGATGACTATTATTTGGTCATCTAAATGTGAATAGGTGACACAATAGCAGATGGGGGGTAACTAAGATACCATAACACATAGAAGACAACATTCATTAACTGAGGTGGCTACTACCGGACTTACAACATTCAACCCTATCATTACTACTCACCCCAGCACCTGGATGGTGGCATTTCTAGGACCCAACCACTAGGGTCTGGTGTCCCTGGCATCTATCCTGGGAGGTGTTGTGCAAACTGGTCCCCCTTTGACCCTTTCACCTCTGCGCCAGTACACAGTCACTGACCCCCCTTCCCCCCACTAATACAACGGTTTTTGGAATTAAAATGCAGGTTTGCCTAGAACTCATGAATTAGCATGCATACTTTCTACTTAGGACAGATGCTTCGGCAAAATACAAATTATGCATGTACTAAAGCCAGGAAAAGCCTAGGAAATCTTAGGCACAATGTGAAAAGCAATAACTATCTAGCACTATCAGTACATCCTCCAACTCTTTTAGTTTATTTTATTAGTTGTATTGATTCCTCAGTATGCTGGGTTATCATGACTGCTTCGACTACAAAAGACAATTTTATGCTATTGATGTTTTATTTTACATTGTTTAAAGTGCTCTTAATAAGGTGATTGTCAGTTTGCAATTAAAAACATTGCTAAAAATATACCTGTTCCTGCTCTTTCACTGCTTTAGGGTATTGGGAGCTCCAAAGGCCCATCATTTGAAGTTCAGTTAATCTAAGAAATTGGCACATTAAAACCATAGTACTTTTTATAATGTTGATTACAGGGCATGATCCTTTAGTTGCAATCATAAAGCATAAAATAGATATGTTGTCCTTTAAAAGAGCTACAAACTGGTATAATAAAGCACTAGCTTCTATGCCGAGACAGATAAAACATCTGATAAGAAACATGAAGGTCATTTACCCTTACTGTCTGGCTTGTGCAAACCAACTAATTACTACATTTATCAACCATGATATTATCTCTTGTGTTTCTAAATGGTGGCCTGCAACTCCTTCCAAGTTCAGAGCACATATTATAGTTTCCAACTATTTTTTCCATTGAAGCATGCCACAGACAATACAGTTTCAGCAAACGCTGCAGCATGGCTTTATTTCGAGTTTACAGGTTAAACTTATGTCAACAGGGAATCACACACTAAATGGAAATTTATATGCACCAAGGAACATTTTTTTGCATTGCACTTCATTTCCTTTTTTCTGTGCCTGCTACTTTATAGTGATCAATTGAATATTTCATATAAGGGGCCGTATTCAGAGCACCGTTTTTACGGGGAGTTGCGTGCGGTTTTTTAGGATCGGCTCAACTGCTAATGCGTATTAACTTTATTAACGTAAGTTACATTGAATATACGCTCGTATGTGCTTTAGGCACGGGCATGTGAATCGTACTTGGGGACGTAGAAATACGTACTTGAAAATGTACATAAAAGTGGGTGGGGGGAGGCATTTAAATGAACACATGGAGGCTCGGTTATAAAGAATCGCACGGACGGATCACATATACGCTCGTAAGTACACACGGAAAGAACAGAGTGGTCTAGGGACTTGTAAGTCACCGACAGCATGACGGAGAGGGGGTGTCAGGGTTGTTGATGGGTGTTACTTGGCTCCGGCCGGGCGTATAATTGCGTACATTTAAAAAATGGTTCTCTGAATACGGCCCAATATCTCAGTCATTAATTTACTACAGCTTGTGTATATACTCTATGAATAACTATATTTCTATTGACTTTGGCACATTTGGCCAGGCTAATATGTATTGCTTCATGGCATAGAATGGGTCAGGGCTTTTTAGTTCCTCAGCATTCTTTTATAGGATAGAGTTCATTGTCTTTTGTCATTGCCTTTTGTTATTACATGTGTACACTTAAAAAAAATGCTGTGAACGACAGAGCAAAAACCTTTTAATGTACATCTCTTTATACTTAACAAAATAATGTTTCCTGATTCATCCAATAAAGGTGTATGTGGCCACTGATATACTTAGAGAAGCTTCTTGAACATCTACGTCCCCTTTACAAACAGTCATCAATGGAATATGACGTTCCTAGCTGCTGTTTCTCTGACTCATGTATATAACATAATAAGAAAAGACTGAGGCGTGAGCAGAAGAAGCAGCTTGATAGCAAGAACAGTATTACAGTTGGTTGCAGCAACAAAACTATTCATGGAGTCTTGTCTGTGAAAAATGGACTTGCCTAAATATTTGCAGTGTGGATTACACCGTGGTAAAGAAAAGGCACATCTTTTTATTTCCATCATTAGTACAGTTTTAGTGTTACAAGAGATATGTCTAAATTAAGATAAAACATGGGAATAGGCCCACAATGACTTTTGAAAGGATAGGATTGTGTGATACAATGCTCTCTTCTTTTTCTCCAAATTATTGCTGGAGCAGAAATCACTGATGGAGACACTTGTTATGAAGGGATTTATATGCTTAAGGTACCAGATCATCACTTCTGTCTTTCCCCTCATTTCCGTGTGTTTGGATCAGATTATGTCTGTTTTTTTGTTTTGTGCATGCATTAGAGCTGCCCAATCAAAATGCAATCCACCCTATCCAGACTTAAGTAGCATGACAAAAGAAAAAAACCGAATATGCTTAAAGTAATATATGCAAACAGAAGACAGGGCAGAAGCACATTAAACAGTGACAGAGTAACAAAGTATCAAAATACAGGAAGACATCAAGCCAACACGTTTCTACCTATTAGAAGGTCTTTTTCAAGGCTAAAAATATTTATTACTACTAATCTTACTTGTACCAGATTGTGACCTATCTAAGAAACATCCCTGCAGTTTTGAGACTTTGCTTTGTGTGTGTGGATTTGCCCGCAGAACGATTTTTATATGTCTAAGTGAAACATTGCTATTTTGATACTTTGTAACTCTGGGCTTGATCCAGAGCTACGCTGTGATGTTTTGCGTAGCTCCTATGCACTCCCCCCCCGCCGACACTCCCCCATGTGGCCGGCGTAATTACACACTGTTATGCCGGCTGAAGTCTACCCTAACTTCAGCCGGCATAACAGTGTGTAATTACGCTGGTTACATGATCATAAGGCCCTAACCCAGCCCCCCCTTCCTAATTTCCCTCCCTCCCCCAGCCTACCTTCCGTAACTACAGCGTAGCTACGGAGCTGCCCATCCCTCCCTCCGTAACTATGCTGTAGTTACGGACGCCCGATCCTGCACACAGATAAACACTGATTCCGTAAATACGGCAGCCGTCGTAGGTCTGGATCAGGCCCTCTGTCACTGTTTAATGCGCTTATGCCCTAACTGTCTTCTATTTGCATATATTATTGTTTTGGTGAACCTCCTTGTACTTCACTCTCACAAGACTGTTTGGTATAGCTGCATTACATCTCTAAGCGCTAGCACTATAATCTCACTTTCCAGCCCTGTTCCAAACGTACTTCAAGTGCTCAAAGTGTTAAATCATGGAAGGTAAAGGCAAATAGAATATTAGCCACAGGAATGCATAGACTGTATCATAGGGCTAAAACATGATTACCTATGATCAGCATGAAGGCATGTAAACTATCACATACCTCTGTCTATACTGGTGCTGCGGCTCTTTCTGAGCCATGCCATCACGGGCTGAGTGACGGCACACAAATCACCATGTGGGAGCAACGCAAGACCTTGTAGGAAAGACATGGTCTCAAAAGTGCTTTTTCTTGTAGTGTCCTGGCTTTTAGGTTACAGCCAGGACATCAGAAAACCAGATTAGAGGCTGGAGACTGCTGACCAGTAGCATGGCAGCAGACTCTATATTAGTTCTGGCAGGGCCATTTACAGGTTGCCGGTTATAGCATCTGGTCACCCTGCACTTTCCTGCTTACTTTTCTGCTCTCTGCGACACTGGGTGTGCTCCCAGTTTGCCAGTTTTCCCAGTTACCAGGTGTGCCATTGACAAATGGTGGTACAAGAATTTAAGCTTCTCTTAATAGGACGTGAATAGATTAGCAAAGCTAGGGGCAAACTTGGTACCTATGGCTGTGCCAATTTCTTGTAAATAAAAATGACTTTCAGAATTAAGTCCTTCAGATCTGTATTCATGCCAGATTTTTGTAAAGAAAAAATATTTAGTGACTTCTATGTCATAATTGTGTCTCTCGAATAGGATTTGTTAGTTGTGACTGCTGGTTGTAAATGGTAGTCAATGAATTCTAATTTCCAGTGCACCAGTGTCTATAGATCTACTTGGTGGGTTCTGCTGATTTATTTCACATAAAATGATACTTCTAAAAGCTTAAAGCAGAGGTGTTGGGCTATGATCACAAGTGAAAGTAACTTGTTATTACAATGTACATTGTATTTGTTTTGCGGAGCAATTGCATCAATGGGCCGGATCCTGACCTACGGGCGCCAGAGGTCAGTACGGGCGGCATCGTAGCAGGCCCATGCACTCCCCGCCATCGGTAGTAAATCTGGACACTTACGTGTCCCGATTTCTACCCTAACTGTTACGATCAGGTTTGCAGCTTTACGGGTGATCGTAATGGGGCTTCCCCCGTTCTGTCCCCTAATTAGCAAGTCTATCCCGCCTTTACATCGGAGATATGACATGCGTGCTGGGGGAAAGCTCCCTTTTCGTAAGAGTCGGTGTACGTAACGTGCCGGCCCTTACGGCGTCGTGAGAAGGTTGTGCACATGCGCACAACCTTCAAAACAGGGAAATTACGTACGACATGTACGTAATTCCCCTGTTGGACGTAGCCCAGGATCTGGGCCAATGTGAGTTTATAGTAGCCCTGTGATTGCAGATCCCAACTGCAAAGGTATAAAAAGTGAGAATTTTCTTGCACTGCTATGCAATAAAAAAAAAAAAAGTTTAACAAAAATAGTAAGAATAGCATAGTGTAATACATGTGTTTTTACATTGGAATTAGACTCGATTAATGTGTCAGCTGTGTGTAAGGTCTGTAGGGCTGTGTTTTATCTATGTATTAGGGCATTATTGTTGAAAATCTCTTCCCTGAGGCACTTACAGCAGCTCTGAGCTCAGTGGCGGGCTAGGCCGCACCGATTTTTCTTCGTTTTGGGCCGGTCCCTGGTGGTCTAGTGAGGCCACATAGTCCGCGGCACATGTACAGTACAGCCGCGGACTATATGGCCGGACCATGTGCCGCGGAGGAGGAAGAGAAGCACACTGACATCTCTGCTATCAGCTGCCTCTGTGGTTACACAGAGCAGCTGATCGCAAACCTCCTTAGGTGGTATGACATTAAAGTCAACCTCCCTGACAAATTCGCAGGAGATCGCAGCCAGTTCCATATTTTCAAAGAAAACTGTCGTTTGTATTTCCGGCTTCGTCCCAATGCTTCCGGAACTGAGTCTCAGCGAGTCGGTGTTATTATCACCCTCCTCCAAGGTGATCCGCAAGCCTGGGCATTCAGTTTACGTCCGGGGGATCCAGCTCTCCAGACAGTTGATGCTTTCTTTGAAGCCCTAGGATTGCTATACGAGGATCCGGACCGCACGGCTACTGCAGAGTCCAAGCTCCGTTCCTTGAGGCAGGGCAGAAAATCAGCTGAGGAGTATTGCTCTGAGTTTCGTCGCTGGGCTAATGATTGCGGCTGGAACGATCCTGCCCTCCGCAGTCAATTCCGCATCGGGCTTTCTGACCAGGTCAAGGACGCCATTGTCCAGTTTCCGGCATCTCGTACTCTGGAGGAATTCATGAGTCTGGCGATCAAAGTCGACCGGCGTCTGAAAGAACGCCGTCTTGAACGGGACTCTGCCGCCAGTTTCTCAATGGCTCATCCGCCGCCAGAATTTCAATCCTCAGAGGAACCCATGCAGATTGGGTCTTACCGGCTCTCCAAGGAAGAGAAGGCCCGTAGACGGAACCTAGGATTGTGTCTTTACTGTGGAGGGAAAGGCCATCGGGCAGACTCATGCCCAAAGAAGCAACTACAGCCGTCGGGAAAAGAGTAACCCAGCCGGTTTGCGAGGAGCTCCGGTTGGGTGTACATCTAGTCTCCTCAAGAAATGCACTACTGGTCCCAGCCCGACTGGTCCTTAGGGATCACGAAGAACAACTCTCCGCCTTTGTGGACAGCGGGGCAGCTGGGAACTTCTTGGACATGGAATTGGTCCAGGCGCTAAAGATTCGGGTCCAGAAGTTGGATGCTCCTGTTTTTACTGTGGGCCTCAATGGTCAAGCCTTATCTGAAGAACCCATCCTCCTTAAGACGGAGCCTATTCAAATGTACATTGGTTGTTGCCATTCTGAAGAAATTGAATTTCTGGTGACAAATTGTGCCTCAGTCCGTCTGGTCTTGGGGCATCCTTGGCTCTGTTTTCACAATCCATCTATTGATTGGTCTCTGGGGGAGATTGTTCGGTGGAGTGAACACTGCGAGGAGACGTGCATTTCCCGTCCAGTCCGCATAGGCCAAATCGCAGTGGAGAAGATTCCCTTGCAGTATAGGGAGTTTGCTGATGTTTTCTCCAAGCAAGCGGCCGAAGTTCTACCCCCTCACAGGCACTATGATTGTGCTATCGAACTCATTCCAGGAGCCAAGCTACCCAAGGGTAGACTATTCTCTCTATCCCGACCCGAATCAGCTGCCATGGAGAAGTACATTAAGGAAAATTTGGAGTGGGGGTTCATACGTCCTTCAAAGTCTCCAGTAGGTGCCGGGTTCTTCTTCGTCGGGAAGAAAGATGGATCCCTCAGGCCCTGTATTGATTACAGAGCCCTTAACCGCATCACGATAAAGAACACCTACCCGCTTCCATTGATCACAGATTTGTTCAACCAAGTCAAGGGAGCGGTCATTTACTCCAAGATCGATCTCCGTGGAGCTTATAATCTGGTACGGATCAGGGAGGGAGACGAATGGAAGACTGCATTCAATACTCACTCAGGCCACTACGAGTACCTGGTAATGCCCTTTGGGTTATGCAATGCCCCAGCTGTGTTCCAGGATTTCATTAACGACGTGCTGAGAGACTTCCTTAGGAAATTCGTAGTGGTCTACCTGGATGATATACTTATCTTCTCTCCCTCCCTCGAAGAACACCGTGGACATGTCAAATTCATGCATGTGATTACAGGCAGATCAAATACTTTGTCATCTCTTTTGATCTCACTACTATACTGCACATTCACAGTGCAATACACCTGAAAATATCATTCTCTGGACCAGGTCCCATGTGTGTAGCATTAACTGAACTTGTTTACCCCTTTGAAAGTCAGCATTAACTGAACTTGTTTACCCCTTTGAAAGTCTATTTCAGCAGCAATTCCTTATCTCTGTGATATTAGTTACTTGTTTGAATGAACTATACAACAGTAGCACCCATTACAACAAGTAAACAGCGAGTGTTTTTTTTAACTCATCATCTAAAAATCTAGCCTTTCTGTTGGGCATACATATATTTAGAAACATTAAATTAATTGTACTTTGAAATGAGTCTGAAAATGTTAATTACAGAGTATGATGTAGCTGGCAGTTTTTACTGGCTGATTCACCTTTTATACTTACATTATCTTCTACCTGACAATCGTTTGGGGAACTTATAATTGCTCAAGAACGCTTCCTGGTACATGCTGTGCATCTGGTATCTGGGGCACAGTCTGAAATATTTTAAAAATGTATTGATCAAATGTATTATCATTCTTTCATCTAGCAGAACAATCTGTGTTTTAATAATGCTCTTTTTCTTTGTAATATTAATCTGCCTTTTATTCATTGTGGCTTCTGCGCTGGTGCTTAGAATCCTTCTACCACCATTACGTAGAAAAAGTCTGGGGATACCAGGAATTAAAATCTAATCCCTTTGTAGCACTGTCAGTTCTTAAAAGTGAGCCATAAACTTATTTGCAGTTCACTGTCATTTTGTTATGTTAGTGCCCACATTGGATTTGCAAGTCTCTTAACAGCAGATGTTGTTATTGATCTGTAATCACCTGATGCTGGTTACTTCCTGTGAGCAACTCACTTCCAGTTTATTGATCTTGAACCAGTGTGGTCATGTTCCTCTGGCACTGCATTACTGCTCACATAACTGGCACTCTCTGGATCATTTTTATTTCATGTTCCATTTTCTGTAAAATCTAGAGACTCTTTGTAATAGAAATCCCAGGAGATCAACTGTAACTGAGATACACAATCTAACTATTATGGCATGACATCTGCAGTCAAGTCACTAAAGTCATTCCCCTTGCTGGTATTGTGTTTGACTACAGTATGTCTGTATGCTTTTCTACATTAAGTTTTAAATGAACAATTAACTACTTGCATTATTGAGCAAGTGTATGCGTTACACAATTAAATTGGCAAACAGTTTATGCTCTTTGCAAAATTATAATGTATAACATGTTATTAATTGTTTCCCTAGTGTCATTGCTTAACCATTTTGCTTTGCTGGGACAGTCTGGGTCTTATTGCACTCCAGAGCTGATTGGCAGCACTGTTCAATCATTTCTATCTTCTCTTTCATGCAGGGTTCTGGAGCTTCACTGCCGCAGCCTGTGATCACCTTCCAAGGAAACCAGGGGGTGAGCAACCTCTGTCATAATAACTGGTTAATGTGTTGGCATTGGCTGTCAGTACTATGCGTCTTACATGAGAATAAATGTGAATTAAAAAAAATTGTTATCTAAATAAAGCAGAACACATAGAACATCGGACATAACAGTTCACAACAGTTTTCCCAGATCCACAGCTAAAAAAAAAGTCACAAATTGAGATTTTTAAAAAGTAGATTAGCAGATAATATATTGTGACTGTCTACTGTCAGGAGCTGTATGACAGCAAGCACAGGGAATGCAGGGACTAAAGATAATTCTATAAGCTCCACCTCCATCTTCCATTATCTTGTTTTTGTTTCAAATTCCTTGTTTGCTATTTCATATACTAATTTTTGTTCAATATGTTGGGCTGCATATAATATCCTACAATAGATACCACTGTGAGATATCCATCATTTTTTACTGTACCACCTGTATTCGGTTTCAAAAGAATTGCGTACTGATATTTAACCTGATGATGATTTGATGATAACAAAAAGTTCTGGAAAACTTCTGTATGAGTGATGTTTTCCCAAAAACCAGTAAGCCACCACACCGACTAGACTGCTCCTGGCACTGATAGTTGTACAGGGCAGAATGTATGACAACTACCCCAGAGCAACTACCAGAGTTCTGAGATCTGCATTGCATCACCAGCAGAGATTTGCTGCTCCGCACGTTGGGATCTAGGGCCCTGCATTGGGTCACCAGCAGTGATATATGGCTCTGCATTGTGATCTAGAGCTCTTTGTTGCATCACCAGCAGAGATCTACTGCTTTATGTCACCAGCAGAGATGCAGAGCTCTGCTTTGCCTTACTATCAGGGGAGTAGCGAGGGTGGAGCCGGTGGAGATTGTGCTCCAGGTGCTGGCAGACCAAAGGGGTGCCGCAGAGCACAGCCAAGTGCCATTTCCAGATCCTTAATATACTAATATTACATGATAACATCAGGGGTCTGGAATGGCACACTATATAATGTACAAGTAGGGAATATCTATTTTCTTCAAAGACTTTTAGTGCAATAAGAATAAATGTGAGGCCCAAAGAGAAGAACCCAACAATCAATTTTCATTAAAGTAAAAACAACACTTCCCTCTAGCCAGCAAATGTCATGGAACATGCTCACTCTGCTGCCTGGCACACTACACTATGGGGGGGCGCTGTAGCATTCACTTGCTCCGGGTGCCATTGATTCGTGCTACACCACTGGTTACCATCAGAGATCTAGGACTCTGGATTGTGTTACCAGCAGTGATCTTAGGCTCTGCATTGGGTCTCCTGCATTGATCTGGGGCTCCACATGGCATTGCCAGCAGATATATAAGGCTCTGTGTGGTGTCACAAGTAGAAATGTAACACTCCCACGTTGTAAAGCCAGAGAAATATGCTAAGATGTCATTTACAGTTGTTAAACCAAAGTTTAAAAAAAATGCATATTTGAAGCATTTTAAAAAATGCATTAGCAAATGTAGCAAACGAAAAGGAAGTGTAGAAATCGTACACTTCACGGGCTGCTGCCTCCATCTGCAGTTATCACGGTGTTTCAGTTCAGTACAAGCTGTTTGGGTTTAATTAATATGTACCAGGCCCGACCAGCTCTGTTGAGTTCTGAGAACTGATTCCCCTAGATAGCACTGAAACTTTACTGACACCTGGATCTTTCAGGCTGAAACCTAGTGATCATTCACCTCTCATAGCCTGTGTTAAGCAGCTGGATAAAGTTTAATACAGCTGGATAATGCTAGTGGTTATCATAGCTAACAGAATAGGTAACTTTCTGATATTTGCTAAACCTGGTCTGTTAACTTAATAAAAAGTCACTTTAATATTTAATGTAAATGTACCCTTTGGTACTCCATGTATTGTGAAACTTCAAGCTTCTGCACCCTCCAACAGTCTAGGCTTGTTAGCTGGAAGACCATGTCTCACAACACCTGGAATGCCACTCGTTTCCTATGACAACTCTAGTGCTTTATCTGGGACAGACAGCAGACACATACATTTCATCTTCAGCCTCTGCTCTCTGTAGTACTTGCTCGGTGTAAGTAAAGGATTCACTGTAGTTCATGCAATTCTCACAGTAGTTTAGTTGCCACCATTATGGAATAGTTCCACAAGCCCAGCCAGGTCATATCGGCAAAGAATAAATGCACATCCTTCAATAGTCTCTGAACTCCATAACAGTGCAGTTTTAAGGAATGTTAATTTTCTGAAGCCTGTTGGATTAAAAAATAAAAATAGTACATTTAACATGCAGAACAATTGGAATTATTGAGCCAATATTCAAAACAGGTTTTACACGGGCAGATTGCTACTTGCAACTAGGAGCATTTGGCAGCTATTGCTATTACTGTTGGGGTAATCTTTATAAGGGAAATCATTTCATTATTGAATAACTTAATTTTATTCTGAAGAACAAAGTAAAAGAAAAATACAAAAATATGCATGTATGTGATGGTTTGTGAATACAGCTGCACACAGGTCATCTGTGCTGTGCAGAAACAACCCAATCAGTGACAACATGGGGGTAGATCCAGAACTCCGCTTGCAATCCGTTTACTAGCGTAGCGTATTTACGCGAGCGTACCTTCTATACACTCCCCTTGCATGTACGTACTTTGGCCGCTTTACGCTTTCTGAACCCTACCTTAACTTTTGGCAGTGTAACCGCTCTGATCCGCTCACGTACGCATAGGCTGTCTCTAGTTACGCCGCTAACCACGCCCATACTGTACTATTTAAATGCCAAAACCTGCCTTTGAAGCGTAATTTTGGGTGTTGTAAGGCTGTCACGCCCCCTCGAACGTATTTCCGTGACTGATATGTGAAATGTCCTTACGCTCAGAGTTACGTTACGGTACGTAGCATATCATCTGTCGTGCGCATGCTCAGTACATACCAAATCGCGTTTTTACGTCTCCGCCAGGCGACGTAATTTATGCATGGATATGTTGTTCTGGATCGGCCCCAAGATTTGTACCACTAATGTGTTGTTCTTGGTACTTAAGCTTAATGGGCCAGATCCTAAACTACGTACGCAAGCGATTTTACACTAGCCGCTGACGTAAAATAGCCAGTTTGTATTTACTGCGTATGTGTGCGGCAGATGTTACGCCACGTAACTCCTAACGTATATGTACCATCGGCGTAACTACGAATAAAGGGGCGGGGTCATCCATACGACACCCGTAGTTACACTTTATAGGCGGAGCGAGGCATTTAAATTGGACAGTATGGGCTGGGTTTGGCCGTCACGTATGTAAATCCATTACGTACGTCAGTACTTACGCTAGGAAAAGTTAATGAAGGGTTTGGGCAGCATAAAACGGCCAAAGTGCATACGAGCGAGGGGAGTGCCTATGGGAGTGCATAGTAATTACGCTAGCGTAAAGACGCTACGCATTGTAATGTAACTAGCCCGTAGGTCTGGATTTACCCCAGTATTACTGGTTATGCTTACTTATAATATAGTTCTCCGTACGTCTATGTACCACACTACGGAACGTAATCACACCTAACTCACCTGTCCTGCCCCCCCGTTTTTAGGTACCTTTGGCACTTAAGAGTGCTATTGGGCCACCTTATATTACTGTGCGTAGTTTCTTAAGAAGGAAACTATACATGGACAATGCCTTCCCCCCGCCCTCCCCGGCTAATAAAATCCCTCCCCGGCTAATAAAATCCCTCCCCGCTAAGCACGCCCATACTGTACTATTTAAATGCCAAAACCTGCCTTTGAAGCATAATTTCGGGTGTCGTAAGGCTGTCACGCCCCCTCGAACGTATTTCCGCGACTGATACGTGAAATGCTCTTACGCTTAGAGTTAGGTCACGGTACGTAGCATATCATCTGTCGTGCGCATGCTCAGTACATACCAAATCGCGTTTTTACGTCTCCGCCAGACGTAAATATGCACAAAAACATTATTCTGGATCTGCCCCATGATTTGTATCACTAATGTGTTGTTCTTGGTACTTAAGCTTAATGGGCCAGATCCTAAACTATGTACGCAAGCGATTTTTACGCTAGCTGCTGACGTAAAATCGCCAGTTTGTATTTACTGTGTATGTGTGCAGCAGATGTTACGCCACGTAACTCCTAATGTATATGTACCATCGGCGTAACTACGAACAAAGGGGCGGGGTCATCCATACGGCAACAGTAGTTATGCTTTGTAGGTGGAGCGAGGCATTTAAATTGGACAGTATGGGCTGGGTTTGGCCGTCACGTATGTAAATCCATTACGTACGTCAGTATTTACGCTAGGAAAAGTTAAGGTAGGGTTTGGGCAGCATAAAATGGCCAAAGTGCGTACGAGCGAGGGGAGTGTCTAGGGGAGTGCATAGTAAAGACGCTAGCGTAAAGACGCTACGCATTGTAATGTAACTAGCCCGTAGGTCTGGATTTACCCCAGTATTACTGGTTATGCTTACTTATAATATAGTTCTCCGTACGTCTATGTACCACACTACAGAACGTATTCACACCTAACTCACCTGTCCTGCCCCCCCGTTTTTAGGTACCTTTGGCACTTAAGAGTGCTATTGGGCCACCTTATATTACTGTGCGTAGTTTCTTAAGAAGGAAACTATACATGGACAATGCCTTCCCCCCGCCCTCCCCGGCTAATAAAATCCCTCCCCGGCTAATAAAATCCCTCCCCCTCCCACTTCTACCTAAACACTCCCGAGGCGGCATTATTCTGCCTCTTTCTAACTAAACTACTCCATGCGGTCTTTAAAGACCACACAGAGGCAATCTGCGGACCTAACTGGTACGTAGATCGCGTAAATGACCCACCATGCATGCGTCGTAGGTCATTTCCTAAATCTACGCACCTATGAATACAGTCCAACAAGTATAAAATACCTAAACAAACAAATAATAGGTTATAACAAATTGTATTATAACTATTGTACAATAATAAAAATAGTACTATACTGCTGCTATTGGAAATAAAATGTTGTTTTATTGATGATTTACACTGTATGTTATTCTATGCATTATGACAATATAAACCATGTTATTAGTACAATACAGTCACCTGAATTATAGTTGAAAAAACATCTATTGTTGTTTTTTCTTTAGTCTAATTGATTTGGAGCCTTCTTTAGGTATTAGTGATGAGAATACTGATTATAATGGCAAGTGTTTGATGGGGGAATGAGAGCTGGTTATCAGGTGAAATGTGAGGTGCCGGCTGTTGGTAGAGAGAGGGGGCCAGGATGGAGTATGGATGGAGATAAGGGAGGAGAGGCAGGCATCATTGGAGAAGGTTGTGGTAAGGAGTTTGAAGAGAACTCTGAAGTAGACAGGAAGCCAAGGTGGAAAATAACAGGAAGGAGGTAGAGGTGGAGTGATAGAGGAGGAAGATTTGTCGAGCAGCTGCATTAAATGTATGGATTGGAGGGGAGCAAGACAGGCCAGTGGCAGAGCAGAAAGGAGGAGGTTACAGTAGCCGAGGTAAACGAAAGAGGGTATGAGGGTTTTAGTGGCGTCAGTCTGATGCATGCAGATGTAAGGGGAAAATGAGAGGGAGGGGTCTAGGATGACACCCAGACAGAGGGTTGGGGTGAAGGAAATAATCATGGTTTGGCTGATTGTGATGGAGATAGCGGGGGTGGAAGGAATGCTCAAGAGAGGGAAGACTATAATTTCACTTCAATCCATGCTAATTTTAAGGAAAAACTGAGACAGCCATGAGAAGGTGGCCATGAGGCAGTCTGATACCTTGGAAAGGTGAGAGGGGGAGAGGTTAGGGAAGGAGAGGTAGATTTGAGTGTCATCAGCATAGAGGTGGTAGTGAAAGCCAAAGCAGTTGCTTAGTTGACCAGAGAGAAGGTGTAGATGGAGAAGAGTAGAAGACCAAGGACTGAACATTGGGGGACATGAGGAGAAATAGAGGAGGAGGTGATTGGGGTAGAGATAAAGAAGCAGCAGTTAGAGGTAGGAGGAGAGTCAGGAGTGGACAGTGCCAGTGAGACTAAGAGAGTGAAGGGTTTGATGCAGGAGAGGTTAGCCAACAGTGTCAGAGGCTGCATATATATATTCCAGGAGGATGAGAAGAGAGAAGCCGTCATTAGACTTTACAGAGAGTGTTACACGCCGCAGGGGTAAACAAAGCAGTTTGTGAAGTTCCTCTGTCTCTATTGGGCCTGATTCAGAGGCTGAAAATAAGAACTTA
This sequence comes from Limnodynastes dumerilii, assembly GCA_011038615.1. Classification (NCBI taxonomy): domain Eukaryota; kingdom Metazoa; phylum Chordata; class Amphibia; order Anura; family Limnodynastidae; genus Limnodynastes; species Limnodynastes dumerilii. The sequence continues at coordinate 424,958 of WWET01000940.1, forward strand.
AAGTTACACCTGGGCAAAACCATGTTGATTTCAGGGGGAGTCAAGTTAATTTTATTATATGCATGCAGGGAGAATGCTTTGCTTTTACTTACTGCACACAGATACCTGATCAGCTTCACTTTTAAACTGCTAATTAGACTTGAGCTGGGAAACATCACCTTTTAACTATAATACTGTTGCAACAAATGAAATTTGACTCCCCTGAAATCAACATGGTTTAGCCCAGGTGTAACTTTAAGTTCTTATTTTCAATCTCTGAATCAGGGCCTATATGCCTGCTTTCCCTCAGCTGCCGGATAATCAATGAAGGTGTGCCTGATCTCTGCAACTGATTGGAGGAGGGAACTTTAAATAGCCTGATCCCGAAAGCCTCATTGTCGGCTATAGCGTCTGGTTTCTTGCGTTTGCTTGCTGTTTTGATCGTGCTCTTCTTGTGCTCCTGCCCTGGATTGTGTCGTGCTCTCTGCCCTTCTGTTATTCCTGGTGTCACCCTTGCCCTCTCTGTCTCTGTCACCTGCCCTGTTGTCTGTCTGCAGTGTTACTCACGCTGGCATCTGCGGTCTCGGGCCGGTTCAGCTTATTTCTCTCTGCTGAGTGGTTTGTGTGTTTACCATCTCATGCTGGCTGTACCTGGCGTTCTGAGCGATTCCATCTGCTCCTCTCTGCTGTGTGTGTGCTTCTGTGTTTCCATCTCACAGCGAGCAGAGCCCAGGTCCAGGGCTCCCTCTGTTGTAGTGTACACTTGGTGCTTATCAGTGGCGTAGCTATAGGGGTCGCACTTGCGACCGGGCCCCTGAGCTAGGGGGGTGACTGGACACCTGATGGGGGATGTTGAGGGGACTGGACACATGATGGCAGATGCTGGGGGGGACTGGACAGGATAATGGGGGAACTGGATATATGATGAGGGATACTGGGGTACTGGACATATGATGAGGGATAATGGGGGAACTGGATATATGATGAGGGATACTGGGGTACTGGACATATGATGAGGGATAATGGGGGAACTGGATATATGATGAGGGATACTGGGGTACTGGACATATGATGAGGGATAATGGGGGAACTGGATATATGATGAGGGATACTGGGGTACTGGACATATGATGAGGGATAATGGGGGAACTGGATATATGATGAGGGATACTGGGGTACTGGACATATGATGAGGGATAATGGGGGAACTGGATATATGATGAGGGATACTGGGGTACTGGACATATGATGAGGGATGCTGGGGGGCTGGATATATTATGAGGGATACTGGGGGAACTGGACACACGATGAGGGATACTGGGGGCACCAGCCTGTCACTCATCTGTCTTCTGTGAACCTGATCATACAGGTTTTTTGAGGTGCGCTGCGCTGCGCTCCACTGGCACTACGGTAGTGCACCTCAAACAGCCTCTATGTGGGGGGGCCTAAGCTGACCTTTTGCACCTGGGCCCATGAACCTTTAGCTACGCCCCTGGTGCTTATCATCTGCTCTCTGCTCTCCTGTTAGCAATGTGCTGCATTCCAGCTCCAGTTCTGCCTGCTCCTCCTGATACCTGTTGTCCTTCTGTGTCTTTCATTTATCAGTTGGTCAGGTGTCTCTTGGAGGCCCTTGTCTGTCATCCGTTTTACTCCTGTTGTTACCTACTTCCATCTGATTTCTACTGCTGAGTATTATTACCATCTATATTCAGTGTGTGGGTTCCAGCCTGCATATCTGTGTGCCTAGGATTCTGTCTGCATTCTTGTGAGCAAGGGTAAGTATGCCAATTGTAAGTATGCTAAACATAACCATCGAAAACCCGGGTTTCAGTCGGGACCCAGGTTTTTAGTGGTAATGTGAAAGAGGTTTTAGGGTTAGGCTGCGGGGAGGGGAGACTTAGGGTCAGGCTGCAAAGAAGGCAGTCTTAGGGTCAGGCTGCGGGGCAGTTACGGTTAGAGTAATGGAAGGAGAGGGCTAGGGTAATGATTGGGGTTACATTAATACTCACCATTCGTTACTGCATATTCCTTGTTCAGTTGATCAATTATTTTTCCTTTGCGAGGCAGAAGCAATCGATTTCCTAGCCAGTTCGCAACTGGCTGGGAGAAAATGGTCCTTTTGAACAAAAGCGTTCTCAGTGGCGACACACACCCCAATGGAGTATTGTGTGTGAGTTGTTTTTTTCTGGAGATAATTTCCTTTTAAATTATTTCCAGTGCCTTTGCTATGTAATTATCTGGCATCTGTCATATTATTTTACCTTATGTGTTTTCCATCTGGAAAACACTTCTGAACAAAAAAAAAGTGTAATTTGGAAAGCATGTCATTGTGAAACCTCTGCACTATATTATATCTATGTTCTTTTGACATTTAAAAGTAAAATTTGTTTAGGAATCTTTACATAGGTACAGCCTGAGAATGTGCACTAACCTTATAAAATAATTATAGGAGCATTTACTTAATCCTGAGTATCAAAGCATGTAGCCTTTCAAATGCTAAAATAATCAACCTTGACTTTATAAAAAAAAGTAATAAGAATAAAATGAAAGTCAGTGATAATAGTCTCCTTGAGACCAGAGGTTAAAAAAAACTTTCCTGGTAAACAGTTTTTGTTAAACTTGCTGTGAATGCTCACAAACATTTTTGTAAGAATTCTATTGTCATTTCTGATAAAGGGTACTTATCAGTGAATAAAATTAAATGTAAACTTCACAACAGCATATTAAATGTTACTTCTGCAAATATGAGTGTACAGATATAGAAGCCCTGTTGAGAAATAGTTCTGCTAGCCTTGATTGCCCTGTATATGAAATGGCCAGAACAGTGATGGAACATATAATCAGCAAAGCCTTGTCATACATGTATGTGTAGCAGGATGTTACTTCAGTCTTGCAGTGATAAATCAGCACTGTCCTGCCAGAAAAAAACATTTGTGAACTATTTATTTAAACTAAGCTCCTTCTATCAATTGGGATATTGGGATCAATCATTTTTATATTTAATAATCCGGTTTGCCAGTCTTAAATAATATTAACCTTACAGTGGCAAACGCAGGATTTTGAAATGTGAGGTATATTAGCATAGCTGCAAACATTTTGGAGCCCGAAAACGCAGCAAATAAGCTCCGCCGCGTCCTGCCCAAGCTCTTCTCCTGACCCGCCCACAATGTCATACTGCACGAGGCAAAGTGTGTATGTGTGTGTGTTTGTTAGGAAATTAGACTGTAATGCGGCAGAGGTAAAATTGTGAAGAGCTACTTAATATGATGCACTGTTAAAAAATAAAACATATGTAAAATGACAATACTGATAATATGGTCGTACTATCTGACTGCCAGGACATGTAAGACGTCCATTAATGTTCTCTGTGAAAGCAGGACGTTTATAATGTAGATTTGAAAATAAT
>WWET01000940.1:428472-438589 GCA_011038615.1 Limnodynastes dumerilii
GTCCTGTTCTGCTTTTTTTATAGGTGATTTATATGTTACTTCTTTCACACAGTAAAATAGTAATTTTATATTGAAGGAACAGATCTAATAGTAATAGCAGTGTACAATGCATTAGTAGAGCACATTACACAATGTACAGAGCCTGTGTCAGTGCATAAGCACTGTTGTATTTGTAGTGACCCATTCACCATTTCCACCTGCTTTCCTAATGCAGCACAGGCCAGGATCATCTTCCTCCATGTCTGTCCAGATCACATGGCCGCTAAGCAACGCCCCTTTTGTGGCACGTGCAAAGCCACACCCCTTTTTGAATTTTCTAATTTTTTTGCTCCTTTTTCTTTTTTTTTTTTTCTTTTTTCAATCTTGGGGGGTTTCTGGGAAAACAGAAACCTCCCCCTGGGTGCACCACTGCTTTACAAAGAAGAGTTTAGACATCTGGATGGTCAGAGAGAAAGAGTGAATGTGCCTGGCTGTCCATGCACTGTGTTGACTCAGTGCTGGAACAGTCTTTTAGTGTTCTGATAATCCTGCTGTTTTATCAGGTTAATTATTATGTTGGTACATAACCAAAAAGGCCCACAATGCCAGAGCTGTCTGTTTCTTCAAGCTACTACAGCCCTAAACACTCACCTATGCATGTGGTGGTTTAAAAAAATAACTAGTTCTGCTCCGATCGCTGTGCCTTCCTAATGTGTGCATCTATTATCATGCCCTCCAATTATAAATATTTAGCAGGCACAGTAAAGGTTTTTAATGGTCTGTACCGGCTAAAATGGCTCTTGTACTGGATTCTGACCCAGCAGTTTCCTCCCCCCTGTACTCACCTTCCAGTCCTGCAGCATCTTATCACTATAGTAGAGCTGCGGGGACAGACTCCTACAGCTCTGATAAAGTGACAAGACCCTCTCCTGTGAGTTCTTAGCTCATAGGATAAGGTATAAAATGACATTTTGCACCTGTTGGAGGGTATGTAGTATTCTCCCAAAAAAATGCCATATACACTTACAGCTATATGCACCAGCACAGTATAGTAAAATTCCATCTGTGCTGTCTGGATTTCGTTATGGTTCTTTGGTTTCTTCTGTCTTCTAATGCTTAAAATGACATATATTCTACAGATTAAAGCCATTAAATAATGAGGCACCTTTATAAAAATGAAGATGGAATTACAGAATTCTTCCATATGTAGGGCAAAGATAAGATATTTCCTGTTTTGTAGGTATCCATGCTAAGGACAGCCCAACCTAACCCAGTCCTCAGCAGAAGGTGTCTTCCTAATTACCATATGCCTTAAGCACAGTTTACTTACAGTAAAGACTGTATCCTACTGAATCAGGCATTCAGTCAATACAGCCCTGACAGCTGCTAACTTGTGTATTTAAAAGTATTTACATTTGTGAAAGAAAGAAACACTTAGATGATTACCAGTGAAGCAATTGTGAATAGCAAACATCATCTCCCTCCCTGCAGTACTTAGCTCAGTCAACAAAGTCAAATTCTCATCTTATGAACTTATTTTCTGCCACTTTTTGGTTCAGCTTCAAAACTTAAAGGGGGTTTTCACTTACGGGCATAGACATGCAATTTTCACACAGTGTGCCGGTTACTATAACTCTACTGGACACTATGAGTAATCTATAGAGTGCATTTTGCTCTGCTGTCTGGAGAACACACAGATGTGTATGAGAAGTAGGCACATTAATGCTCTTCTCGGTTGCTCTTGTCACCTACTCCAAGTTCAAGATGTATTTCAGTCTTACATCTCCTATCTCCCTGTCTGGGTAATTTACACCTATAAAGCCGCATTTGTGTTCTAGCTTGAAATCTGAGGCGTTTCAGTTTGAGAGATTATGACAGGTTCATCGCAAGCACACAGAGCCTATGTTACACTGGGAGAGATGTACAGATATCTGTATGTACTTGTTCTTCAATCCCCTGCAGGAACCAGGAACCTCATATGTGACTTGACTACATTTACCTCCGGGATAGATAAGTGATGCAAGTCTATTATTGTAATGCTTAAGTCTTTTCTAGATACCATATGGTCATAATCCACAATTATGGATCGGATCAAAAAGTTTGTTAGACCTGTGCTTGGAGATCCTATGTCAGATCCCTGCTGGACGCTGCCATCCATGTGGGCGAAGAGGAAACCACACCCCTTGCACGCATGGACATACAATCCCTGACCCTTCTTTAAGATTTCCCAGCCAATTAGCTTGCCTTCACTGTAAATTGTACATAGTTATGCTCTCGCACTTGCGAACAAGAGCACCACATCCTGTTCCACTGTCGGAAAGATTTCCAGTACGGAGGTCTGGATGCTGACGATTTACATCTGTTCTAGTAGTGTTTTTCTCTTTTGTGGTCTGTTTTAGTCTTGTCTCCTCCAGAAGACAACAATTTTGTGAGGTCGCAAAATGCAGGTGTTTTCCTTTCACTGGATTATTATAAGTCTGGATCCAGTCTTATAATATGTAAATTGTAAAATTATGTTTAATAAGGAGTGCTCCACCAGCAATAGGTGCAGAAAATGATGAGCCTCACCATTGTTATGAAACCGGTTACCTAACATGCAGCAGGAAATCTGGGAGTCTTCGCCAGGGCCCCTAGTGGTGGGGATGGACTAGTGCTGCGCCCAAATAAACAAGCTGCTATCTTAGGTGCGCGGTTTCACTGAAAGAGGCAGTAATCAATGACAGACACTTAAAAGAGAGAAATAATACACCGTGGCAGGTGGAGAAATGGAGCTAGTGTTAACACTCACACGAAAGCATACAAAAGGGCATAAATAACAATCAGCCCGTACTGGGCACACAGCACTGCAGGCTGCCACTATGTGGCGTGCTGTAAATCAAAGAAGAAGAAATCTAACAAGTGCAATACCTGCACTAAAAACAACCAGCACAGTATAGTGCAATACAGAGTGACGGGCAGCACAATAATAATGCCACTATGTGGCGGGTTGAATTGAATAAACCAACAAAATAAATATAGTGCAATACCTGCACAGAATCACTTGCACGGTATAGTGCAATATAGAATAGACCGCACAAGATATGCCACTATGTGGCGTGTAGAATAAATAGACCCACTAAATAATTATAGTGCAATTCCTGCACAGAACTACTTGCACGGTATAGTGCAATACAGAATAGACAGGCCGCAAACAATGATGCCACTATGTGGCGTGTTGAATAAATATACCAACAAAATATATCTAGTGCAATTCCTGCACAGAACAACTGCACGGAACAGTGCTATCCTGAACAGACAGGCTGCACAATAAATGCCACTATGTGGCTAGCTAAATGCAAATTACCAACTATACAATGAGGAATGCGGAACTTACTAAGAAGGAAGAAGATGGCTCCAGCAGAACAGGACAACAGTAAGTAAGCAGACAGCCAGCACCGAAGGACACACAGACAGGACTCAATCAAGATAAGCAGCAGCGCAGCCAGCAGACCAAAAGAAAGGCTCCATACATGCTATCACCGGCGTCCTCGTGGAGAAGCGCCAGGAATTTAAGATAAGGCCCGCGCATGCGCCAGTAGACGCTCTGGAACGTACGCTGCAATCCACAGAGAGAAGCGTCCAGGTCTCCTAGTGACGACCTGGACGCAGCGCCGCAGCAACTAAGAAAGGAAGTACCGTTACACGCCGGCTGCTGGTTGCCGGCGTGTAACAACCATGCACCTAGAAATATCCCATAAAGCTAAGCATCACCAAGCCATAGCTATCCTAGCAGGTATCCTAACTTTGGGCTGGATCCAGACTTAGGATGAACTTAGTTACTCCTGGGCTAAACCATGTTGATTGCAGGGGAGTCAAGATAATTGTATCCATTGCATGCAGGGATATATCTTTGAATTGCTTACTGCACACAGATACTGACCAGCTTTACTATCACACTGTTATTTAGACTTGGGATAGGAAACTTCACCTCTCAACTTTAATATTGTTTGCAACAGATGAAATATGACTCCCCTGCAATCAACATGGTTTAGCCCAGGAGTAAGTAAGTTCAAGAACTTACTTCAGTCTGGATCCAGCCCTTTGCTACTTTGCTCTGCTGGAAATGATGTATAGACAGGCAGCATAACTAATCTGGATTCAGAGGGGCAGCAGACTTAAGACCCTTTAGCAGCTGCACCATATACAGTTATGTCCCTGGACCCATACGACATGTCATTGTGTTAATTAAGCACTATTATAAAGTCATGCCCTGCACAATGCTTCATCGATCTCCAGTTTATTATTCTAAATGATGTGTGCAGTGATTTTAAACCAGATTGTGTATTCCTGATACCCATTTGAAACGTTCTTCCCTATCCAGACAATGGCCCAGATCCAGAACTAAGTACGACAGCATTTTTACACTTAGCTGCAAGCGTAACTATGGGTGTTTGTACGTTCTGCGCATGTGTACGTCAGAAGTTACGTTACGTATCTGTGGTCGGCTGTAACCCTATCATAACTAGGTACGAAGGGGTGTGCCCTCCATACGCCAGCCGTAATTACGCACTATAGGCAGAGGGTTGCATTTAAATTGATCAGTATGGGCTGGGTTAGGCAGTTACGACCATCCGGACGCTATCTACAATAGTGGTTATGCTTTGAAAAGTTAAGGTAGTGTTTGGTAGTCGTAACTCAGCAATATGGGAGTGTCTGGGGGAGTGCATAGTATTTATGCAAGTGTAAGTACGATACACGCTCGATCTTAACACTCACTTAGGTCTGAATCCAGCCCAATGACATTTATGACAGCTTCCAAAAAAGTCACAGGGTTGCTATCGCAAGCTAGCAAAGATTATAGGGGTGCTAATATACTGCAGGCCAATACAGACTTCTGCAGCACCTCTGCATTCCCAGGAGTCAGAAAAGTTAAGGTAGACTAGGCTATTGGTGTGCTGCAGTGATATTTGCAGCAACACAAACTCTTACACCCTTGGCTTCTTTAGCAGATCCTGGTTATGAGACAATCTAGAAAGCTGGATAGTCAGGTTTAGATTTCTAGCTGTCTTTCTGTTCTCCTGCTTGTTGCTAAGCAACTAGAATGCTTTGCTAAGAGCACAGTAATGCCTACAGAACCCACTCCAGGTGCTAGCCTGATTAATAGCTTTCAGCTGGAGCCTAACAACCAGTATTCAGACCAACCAGAGCTGAGGGACAGTTCAGTGTTTAAATACCCAGCAAGGAGAACTCTTTCATGCTGGTTATATTGGCTCACATTTGTGCTGTTTTCCTGCACGCTGCAGGGTTCTGGTTTGATCTTGTCTTTTGTTTCTATCTAGTCTCTCTATGCATCCTTGGTGTCTGCTCCTCCAGAAGACAACTATTTTTTAATGTTCGTGGAGTGCTGGAATAGGGCTACTGTGGTGAACTTGGAGCTGCAGGGAACTTTAGCGCAGGTGTATCATAAGTACCCCTTTGTTTTGTCTCCTGTATTGTCTATTTGTGTTATGCGCAGTCCTGGCGTGACTGCGACCTGCTGGCTGCCTGCTGCACAAGACTATCCCCACCATCAGGGGCCTTAACGAGTACAAGGCCACATTTAGACTCCACGCCTTGTTGTACGGGTTACCCGAGTAATGTAACATTTGGATGTACATTGTTGTAAAGGGAGCGGTGGGAGTCCTTGGCATGATGGCTGGCTATCAGAAAGTTCTTTTTCGTCTCTCTCTAGTTCAAATAGGCAGCCATTTTAGATTTTTTTTTCTGAATGGGTGAGTATGCTGATTGGCATATTCACCCTTTAATTTTTGTAAGTGCCATACCCGCCGTATCCGCCGTCTGTCGACACCATCAGAGAGGTGAGTAACCTCTCCGAGGACTTTAGGATTAGGGGGAGGGTTAGGGTTAGGCTCTAGGGAAGGGAGGGTTAGGGTCAGATGTGGGGAAGAGAGGGTTAGGGTTGGGGACATGGAAGCAGAGGGTTAGGGTCAGGCTGTGGGTAAGGTAGGGTTAGAGTCAGGCTGTGGGGAAGGATAGGGTTAGGGTAATAGAAGGGGACGGTTAGGTCAACTAATGAGGGGGTTGAATACAGCAAAGTCCCCAACGGTCTTTCAGCTGGAGCCTAACAACCAGTATTCAGACCAACCAGAGCTGAGGGACAGTTCAGTGTTTAAATACCCAGCAAGGAGAACTCTTCCATGCTGGTTATATTGTCTCACATTTGTGCTGTTTTCCTGCACGCTGCAGGGTTTTGGTTTGATCTTGTCTTTTGTTTCTATCTAGTCTCTCTGTGCATCCTTGGTGTCTGCTCCTCCAGAAGACAACTATTTTTTAACGTTCGTGGAGCGCTGGAATAGGGCTACTGTAGTGAACTTGGAGCTGCAGGGAACTTTAGCGCAGGTGTATCAAGAGTACCCGTTTGTTTTGTCTCCTGTATTGTCTATTTGTGTTATGCGCAGTCCTGGCATGACTGCGACCTGCTGGCTGCCTGCTGCACAAGAATTTCCCCACCATCAGGGGCCTTAACGAATACAAGGCCACATTTAGACTCCACGCCTTGTTGTACGGTTAACCCGAGTAATGTAACAATTGGATGTACATTGTTGTAAGGGGAGCAGTGGGAGTCCCTGGCACGATGGCTGGCTATCAGAAAGTTCTTTTTCGTCTCTCTCTAGTTCAAATAAGCAGCCATTTTAGATTTTTTTTCCTGAATGGGTGAGTATGCTGATTGGCATATTCACCCTTTAATTTTTGTAAGCGCCATACCCGTCGTACCCGCCGTCTGTCGACACCATCAGAGAGGTGAGTAACCTCTCCAAGGACTTTAGGATTAGGGGGAGAGTTAGGGTTAGGCTCTAGGGAAGGGAGGGTTAGGGTCAGGCTGTGGGGAAGAGAGGGTTAGGGTTGGGGCCATGGAAGCAGAGGGTTAGGGTCAGGCTGCGGATAAGGTAGGGTTAGAGTCAGGCTGTGGGGAAGGGAGGGTTTTGGTCAGGCTGCAGGGGAGGGATAGGGTTAGGATAATAGAAGGGGACGGTTAGTGTAAGGATAAGGGAAAGAATTGGGGTTAGATTTTTTTACTTACCTTTTGGAGCACCGAGTTCTCTGCTCCAGGAATCGATTGCTTTGCCTCTTCGAGGCAGAAGCAATTGATTTAACAGCCAGAAAGAGAATGGCACTATCAAAATATAGGCCATTCTCCAAAGGGGCCCACAAACCAAGGGGAGCAGGTATTGAAACAATTGCACAATCCTCACACATCCATTAGTCACAGTTCCCAAATTAATTGTGATTTTGGTCTTGAAATGAGACCCTATGTTCCAGGGCTCAGTGATACTTGCATAAACCTGCCCCCCAACTATACCTTTTTCAGTGGCAAATTCTCTGTTTAGGAGGTGCCTTGATGGGAGCAAAAGTAAGTAGAATAGAGGAGAAGGGGGTTTTGCTGGTCACTCTCACAGTCATATGCAAGCGTTCTGAAATGTGACATACTGACACTACAACCATGCCTTGATGACATTTTTGTTTTATATATAAATATTGCAGTGTAAAGATGTTCTTGTATAATGTGTAAGTTAAAGAATTCTTTAGAATCAAAAAGAAGCACCAGTATCTAGCATTAAGATCTAGACAAGGGAATAAAAATTGGTATAATGCATAACATTTAGTTTATGCTAAATATTATGTGATTTTGTACATAGGTGGAGTTGAGTTAGTAGGTTTCTTTTTATTTATTTTTTATATTTCCTACTTTTAGACTATTTCAATAAACATACAAGTGGCAAATGCATGAAAATGGATTAATTCCTACTCTACTTTACTGAATCTACTTGTTGCAAAAGCAATTGTAATTGGCCAGAAACCCCAATGCTATAAAGCTTATAAGCTGCATGTGTTACACGCTGCAGTATGGCGTGTAGTGTTGTCATTGTTTTGTGGCAGGGTACTCCAGTCCATGGTCCGTATTCACGCTTAAGAGTGAGTTAGGCGTAGACAGAACCGCAGCTAACTCACCGGTCCCTGCCCTGTCCTTCCCCTAACACACCCCCTGAGTGTCATAGGGCTTCTTTAAGTAACCGTACGTATTTTCCTTCCTCCTTCCTTCTGTTGTTGTTCTGTTACTCTTCCACCTTTGTCTCTCTCCTTGGTAGTGCACGTGTCCTTGCTGTGTGTTTTCCTTCTAAAATACGCACTGGGAAATAAAATAAGTTACTCAGAATATAAGGAATATGGATCATTTAGTGACATAGGACTTGATCTAAACTTTCGGTTTTCCCTTCTTTTCTGTGCGTTTTATCAATGTCATCCATTTTTGGCATTATTCATAACATTTTTTGTTAGACTACATAAAAAATAAGTAACCAGTTATTCAATTGATTCTAGAATCTGGGCCGTATTCACACTTCTGCTTCTTAGGTGCATATATTTAAGAAATGACCTACTGCGCATGCATAGTAGGTAATTTACGCAATCTACATACCAGTTAGGTACATAGATTGCCTCTGTGCGGTCTTTAAAGTAGTTTAGTTAGAAAGGGAGTGTTTAGGTAGAAGTCTGAGGGATGAGGGATTTTGATTAGCTGGGGAGGGCAAAGGGAGGCAGGCAGAGGCATTGGGCTGGATCCAGACCTACTGGCGCCCGTAGGTGAGGTCATTACGGCCATCATCGTAGTAGGGAGTGCACGCCCCACTAAAGGTAATAAAATCTTATTACGTGTCCAGATTCCTACCTTAACATTTACAACTTGGTCTACGGCAAACATAAAAGGGGGTACAGCCCCTTTTACGTAATAGCTGGCGTACGTAATGTATGTTACGTATGCCGGCCATTAGTGCATCCTAAGAATTAAACATTTAAAACTGATAAATAAGCTTAGTTTCCAGTTGTAGAGGCATACAGTGGAAATCTTTCAATTCACAGTGGCGTCACAGGTGATGTTTTGCTGTCAAGAGTCAAAAAAGCTTTTCTAATGGAGGATCTGTGAGCGGCTATGCACTCTCTTAACATTTTGATAGTTTTACCAATATAAGTTAGAGGACAGGGGCAAACAATAGCGTAGACTACAAATCTGCTTTTACAATTCAAAACATGCTTCATCCTGAATCTAGTGTTAGTCACCTCCAGTTACTCTCCAGTGAGTAGAAAGCGACAATTAATGCAGCCATTACACCTATACACCCCATTGGGGCAAGACAACCAATTACTTGGGCTTCTAGGTTTAAGGTCAGTCTTAACCAATAAAACTCTAAAATTATGGCTTCTCTTGGAACTCATCAAAAGAGGCAACAGTGCAGAAAGCTCTAATATTTGATCAGATTCAAGTATATTCCAATGTGAAAGAATCGCAGGGCGAATAATCGGAGAAATAGTGGAGAATGTCGAACAAAAAAACTAATCTCTGGTCAGCAGACTTCTGTGTAATCTCATTCAATACTTTGTCCCTGTCTAGTAGAAGACACCGATTGATAGCCTTATCAACGTCAGATTTGTGATAGCACTGAGCCAATAATCTGCACCCATCTCAATCAAAGCTGACCTGAGTTGTGATCTATCTGATATGATGCGCCTCCCTTTACCCCGAGGATGGAGTTATCTGAAATGGCTGTCGGTAGTGGGAGAGCATGGGACTGTAAATGCTCAGTCGGTACATGGGTTTGTTTTTAGACAACATGTAAATACAATGCACTCCCCCGGACATCCTCCTTGGTCGACCGTAATTTCACCTCCTTTACGCTTGCCGGACCCTGCCTTAACTTTTCCCATCGTAAGTAAGTCCAGGCGTAATTACGCAATGATCGTACCAGCCTGAGCACGGCCACACTGTACGATTTAAATGCATCCCCCTGCCTACTTATTGTAACTGCATCGTACTTACGGCTATCGTAACATAGGAACGCCCTTTCGTTCATACTTACGCTAATGTTACGGACGACAGGGAATTACGTCAGGAAGTAGTTACTGTGCGCATGCGCAGTGCCTATGTTTTGACGAGGTTACTCTTACGACAGGCGTATTTTCGCCCGTGGGCGTAGTTCAGGATCTGGGCCTATGTCACTCTTTTGAATAGATAATGGAAGCTATTTCTCTGAAGGATTGCTATTGTGGAATTAATAAATGTCTAAATAATTTTCATATGAGAATAAGAGTGCTTGCTTTGTTTTGT
>WWET01000940.1:438638-452886 GCA_011038615.1 Limnodynastes dumerilii
TAGAATCTACCGAGGAGGAAAGGGATCTAGGAGTCATTATTTCCATTGACTTAAAGGTAGCCAATCAATGTAACAAAGCAATGAGACAGGCAAGTCAGATGCTTGGTTGCATAGGGAGCGGAATTAGTAGCAGAAAGAGAGAAGTAGTGATGCCCCTTTATAAATCATTGGTACGCCCTCACCTAGAATACTGCGTTCAGTTCTGGAGGCCATATCTCCAGAAAGACATAAATACATTAGAGACTGTGCAAAGAAGAGCAACTAAAATGGTCCATGGCCTTTGTAACAAATCATACCAAGAAAGGCTAGAGGAACTAAACATGTATAGCTTGGAGCAGAGAAGGGAGAGGGGGGACATGATAGCAGCTTTATATATATCAAGGGTTGTGACTGTCTAGAGGAGGGTGGCATTTTTCAAAGGAAGAGGTCTAATAGAACACAAGAGCATGAATATAAACTGGAGGGCGGTAGATTCAGAGGAAATGTGCAGAAAAATTGCTTCACTGAGAGGGTGATAGATAAGTGGAATATTCTCCCATCTGAGGTGGTTGAGGATAACACAGTAAAACAATTTAAACATGCTTGGGATAAATATAAGGATATCCTAAATCTCAAACTAAATTGAGGGTAAATGGGTCAGTATAGTTTTAAAAAAAACAACTGGGCAGACTGGATGGGTCATGTTGCTTTTATCTGCCGTCACTTTCTATGTTTCTATGTTACATATCCTCACTGGTCTCAAGATATATTCCAGCTTATTCTCTCAGATCAACACATGATTAACTCTCTCTTACACTTAATAGTTGTTCTGATTCCTGTTTACAGGGCTTCTGAGTGACTGGATCATACAGAGTACTGAACACTTTTACCATACACCCTGGCTGATCCATTGTGTGATATAAAGCACTTGCCCTTATGTATCAAACCCAATGTCCTATAGAGTGTAGGCTTGTGAGCAGGGCCCTCTTACCCACCCAGTCTGTTACCACCCAGTCTTGTTTAACAGATTTAAAAAATTGTAAAACTCTACATAATCTGCTGGCACTATATAAGAACCTGTTAATAAATGAATAAATAAGCTGAATTTTAAGTATTTTGTTATTTTGCATACTTCATCAGCATAATCTTCTGCAGCTTACAGGGTATTTCACTTCAGCAAGAAGGGGGAATGTGCAACTCTGGATGTTAGAAGATAATGTCTAGATGACATCTTAATCTGATTAGTAAGGATTAAGTAAGAGCTACAAAAGACATTTTTTATGCCCCTGTGTGGTAACACACAGCAAGTTTAGCAATACTTTAAAAGACCCAGCAGATGCGAGAGATAGATAAATGCTGAAGGTTACTTGTACGAGTTATATAGCCTGAATCATAAGGAGAGTAGATATTTTTGGAAAATGTGTGCAAAAGGTTCCATAGGGTGTGCAGGCTGTGTGTAAGCTGTCAGTGGGCTGCTAGGTGAGATGAGCAGAGCCGAGTCAGCCACTTAACAGTAAATCTACTTAAGAAGCAGAGTCTATTCTGTGTCAATCATACATCTGATGGGAAAGAGAGAATTACTCAAGCACCTGTACTTAGACCCACCACATATTCTCCTGTCTTCCAGGAGTGCAAGTCTCAGCTTGAAAGCTTGGGATAATGCTCAGGATGGTGTAAATGCCTGAAGCTTGGGACTTGTAGAGACCTGAACACATGGCTGCTTACATCCCAGGCCGCTCTAACATGCTGTATGTTCAGACTGGGTATTAACCATTTCCCGTCTGCAGGCATCCCCAACACTCATTTGTTTCTGTGGTTTGCATGGAAATTATTCTCAGGCGACAAATGGGATTACCTAAATTTAAATTTAAAATACAGTAGTTTGACTAAATGACAAATATATGGAAATAAAGAGAATTATGATATTTTTCTTCCTTCAGAAAATATGTGTCCCTGAATACAGGATATTTGACATAATGACATACAAACAAGAACTATGATTCTATTACGTTTACTAGCGTAGCGTATTTATGCAAGCGTATTTACTATGCACTCCTCTCGGCCGTACGTCTTTTACCCGTCTTACACTGAAGTTACGTGCCTGGCCCTTACATTCTGTGTTGCGTGTCGTAACATCTGCCACGCACATGCACAGTAAGTACTAATGGACGCTTTTACGCTAGTGGCTAACGTAAAATTGCTAGCGTTACGGAGCGTTCTGACATTGCGTTTAGGTCTGAACATGAATTGAAAATACGTTTTATGACACTTCAAAGCACATTGAATTACCTACCTAGCCTTGGTGAAAAATGTTATTTATTTATTGCATGCTGGTAAATTACCAGCCTTCTGCCTTAATCCTCAAAAATTTCTTTAAGTTTTTTTTACCTAAAATATATTAAATGACAATTCTCCCTACTCATGGTACATCTATCCTCATGTAATTGATGAGTAATGTTAGTGGTGTTAACCTAATCTTGACTGAATGGTACACCAGGGGCTAGATTTACTAAACTAGGGTTTTGGAAAAGTGAAGAAGT
Organism: Limnodynastes dumerilii; assembly: GCA_011038615.1. NCBI lineage: Eukaryota > Metazoa > Chordata > Amphibia > Anura > Limnodynastidae > Limnodynastes > Limnodynastes dumerilii. The sequence continues at coordinate 441,158 of WWET01000940.1, forward strand.
TCCCATAGCAACCAATCAGATTCTAGCTCTCTTTTCCTATTAAATACTAGAAAATGTCAGCTAGAATCTGAATGGTTGCTATGGGCAACATCTCCACTTTTCCTTTCCCACAGCTTAGTAAATCTGGCCCCAGTTGTTGAAGCATATCTTTGTAAATGTTCACACTGTTTGTCCAATTGCATACTGCTCAGGCCCCGGTGTTCTGTGGGAGGAAACAGTGAATGTAGTTCATTTACAGTCGGGACATGTTCCAGCTATGGAATCCAATCCAGACTCAAGGACACTGCTGATAGAAGAGACTCCACAAACTATAAGAAATCTGTGCATAATGTAGTAGGTAGCTGGGTTCATAACAATAATGGTCAAGAGAAAATAGCTGTTAATGTTAATAAAATTTTCTTGGAAGACTCTAGTTTCATCAAGCTAATAATGCATAATGGAAGTTAATGCTATATAGTACTGTGATAGGTAACCATCAAACCATTATTAAAAAGCACACTAATATTTTTTAGAATATATTTTTAATTTCCAGCTGCGGAATAAAGACACAGTGCCAATACTTCTGTCCGGTACATCAGAGCAGGGTGAATGGGATTTGCTGCAATACAAAGATATGAAATTGCAACCTATGATTTTCTCATCCATGTGACCCCCTCCCAAGGCTCTCACCATTCTAATTGTGTTCTCCTTAGGGGCCCTCTGTTTACAGAATGAGCGCCCTAGTGGTTTTGTTCCCTAATTGATGGGTTATCCAGAGCAGCATCTGGATGAGCCCCTTAAGGAGATTCATAGTCGTTTTCTACAGTTACACTGCATGTTCAAATTGCCTTCCGCTCCTACACTGATTACCCACCCAAGGTTGCAGAGCCTAAAATATAACAATATAATCAGGAGGATCATGAAAGAAAAAAAAAGAAAGTAAAATGCTAAAACCTCTGCTGAAAAAAACACAATAAATAAATTATTATTGTATTTATTTATTAACAGGTTTTTATATAGCACTATCAGATTACATAGTGCCTTACAAAGAATATTTCACATTCACATCAGTCCCATTGGAGCTACATACTAAGGTCTCTAAGAGATACATAAACACACACAGAAATTAGGGTTAATTTATTCAGCAGCCAATTAACCTACCAGCATGTATTTACAGTGTGGGAGGAAACCCACACAGACACAGGGAGAACATACAAACTCCACACAGATAAGACCTAATCCAGGAATTGAACTCATGACCTCAGTGCTGTGAGACACAAGTGTTACTCACTGAGCCACCATGCTGTAAAAAAAACCATGTTAGCTTCACACATTGTATGTTGCTTGTGATAAGGGCTATTTTTACTCAGCACCTCCCTGTTACGTTAATAATTGCTTGGCATCATGTGGAGTTCCTAAGAGTGTTATCTTAGTATTAAGACTGTACTATATATTCCCTATTTTTATTTATCTTAAAAGACTGGCTATTACGGTAGTCAATATGTGCGGATTTTAATATAAATTAGCTTCACAACCAAAATAACGCGGGCTTTGCATTATATTGAAACGGTCCCAAAAACTCAGGGGTGACACCATTGACAAAAACTATGTATAGCATTTCCACTGTATTTATTTTATCATCTGTGTGATTGCTCATATCTGATTGAGTTCCAGTGTTGGAGCTGATCCAGAGCTGACTTACTTTTTAGGTGTACCCACAGACTGCACATGTGCACAAAATGAGTGAGCACAAAAAAGCATCCGTCTGTGTTTGTTTCCATATACTCTGCATTAGTGTTCCACTATATTTATAAGAAGTGGGCAGTATAGAAACGTGTATCATTTGCTGCTAGACGACTTAATGAGAAAGTGGGCAGTTTAGTGCTGCAGAGAATGCGGTAGCAGCCTGGATTTCCTGCACTTCCTCCTTAAATCCTCCACCAGCTCTTGGCTGCTGTAAGACGGAGATTTTCATTCATTAAATGTCCCTTTTCTTATAGCAATAGCATAGCCCTACACACATTACAAACTAAAATGTAAGATTAAAAATGTTTTATAAGACACTATTCTTACAATGCACTAAACAGTATATTTTTTGTGTAGCCTGACTAGAAGCGTATTGCCGCACAATTTGCTCAGGCATATTTTTTTTCATTAAGATCTTAATTTATAAGGGGTTTATTTTTGCTTAAAAAACAAACAAAATCAATAAAAGATACTTTTGAATTATGCAAACTTGTATTTACTGCATTACACCTATCTCTCTATACACATCTGATTGCAAATAAAAAGTGACAGTCAGTAGAGATTATGGGCCTGATTCAGAGGCTGAAAATAAGAACTTAAAATTACACCTGGGCAAAACCATGTTGATTTCAGGGGGAGTCAAGATAATTTTATTCTATGCATGCAGGGAGAATGCTTTGCTTTTACTTATTGCACACAGATACCTGATCAGCTTCACTTTTAAACTGCTAATTAGACTTGAGCTGGGAAACATCACCTTTTAACTATAATACTGTTGCAACAAATGAAATTTGACTCCCCTGAAATCAACATGGTTTAGCCCAGGTGTAACTTTAAGTTCTTATTTTCAATCTCTGAATCAGGTCCTATAAGTCTAGTGTTTGACTTATAATAAGAATACTCATAAACCTGTCCCTTTGCCATTTTATTTTTAAGTCAATGTAAAAATACATGTGTCAGCTTAGAGCGAGATTGTGCTTCCACTGTAGTCACAGTCGCTGTAAACAGTATCCTTGCAGCTGTTTGTTTGTTTTGAGGGCACACTACATTTCACCAAAGAGCTTTAGGAGGTCAAATGTAACAAAGTTATACTACTAGTCTGCTGTACAATAAATACTATATAATAATAATACTACTATAGTGCAGCACATAACATGGTTGTGCCATTTTTAGTTACATATATTACCACAAGTGAAAGACGCACCTGGTAAGGTATGATACCTGTTCCTAGCTATTTATTCAGGGATCATTACACCATTTAAAGACAATGGACCGGATTCAGAGATCCGTTTTCACGTGGAATTGTGTGCGTATTTTTAGGATCGGATCAACTGCGCATTCATAGTAACTTTTTCCACACAAGTTACGTAGTATTTACACACGGATGTCCATAAGGCAAGGACTTGTGAATCGCACTTGGGGACATACGTGCGGAGGGGCGTGGTTCAAATCTGTACGGTCAAAGTTACGTGAAAGTGGGGGGGGCATTTAAATGGCCATTTAAGGGCGCGGTTAGATAGATACGCGCGTACGGAAGTAATATACGCACGTAAATGCACATGTGCAGTTTCGGTTGCCCTATGGAGGCAGAAGGCACCGACTAAACGTTTGTATGAGGGGAGTGTCATGGGTGTTGCCTTGCTACGTGCGTGCGTATATTTGCTTACTTTAAACAAACGGATCTGTGAATACGGCCCAAACTTTTCAATGGGGGAGTTGCAGTTTTCATCAGGGTGTGCAGAAGACTGAAATAGTAACAGTTTATAATGGTTCACACGTTACCTAAATACACTTAAAAGGGGTCGAGCTGTTGGCAGGGGAGTAGAGACGGTGGAGTTTGTGCTAGGGGCTGGCAGACCAAAGGGGCACCGCAGAGCACTGTTAACTGCCATCTCCAAATCGCTAATATACTAGTATTACATGTGGAATAATATTAGGGGCACACTATATAATGTACAGGGTATAGGGAATATTACAAATAATATATGTGGGTCTGGAAATGGCACACTATATACTGTATATATTGTGCCACTCCCACACCCTAATATGAACCACATATTATAGTTTGTGTTATTTCCAGACCTATAATAGACCCCACATGTGCTGTACATAGCGTGCCATATCCATAGATGTATAATGTAAGGGAAACAGAAAGGGGGATGTGTAATGGAAGGAGGAAGGGGGTAGAGAGAACGATGTGTTATGTAAAGGGGACATGAGGGAGATGTGTAATGGAGGTAAGGTTGGGAGAGAGATGTGTAATGAAAAGGGGACAGGGAGAGAGATGTATAAATGTAAGAGAGACAGGAAGGGGGATGTGTAATAGAGGGGGGTAGGGAGAGTGATGTGTAATGTAAAGGTGACAGGAAGGGAGATGTGTAAATGTAAGGGAAACAAGGGGCGACCATATGTATGGTGGGGGTGAAGGGAGGGAAAAGTTTTTGGAGATGGGGTATAATAAGGCAGGTATGTCATTAGGGGGAGAGACCAAAAGGCAAATGAAGGGAAATATGTAATGGAGGGGTTGGAGGAGATGTATAATAGTGGCTATCTTCATTTTCTCCACAGACTTTTAGTGCAGTAAGAATCAACGTGAGGCACGAAGAGTAGAACCTAGCCATTAATAACCATTTAAGTAAAAACAACACTTCCTTTTAGCTAGCAAATGTCAGTGAACATGCTCACCTCGCTCCCTGACACACTACACGAAGATGAGTTGGGGGGTCGTCATTTACTTGCTCTGTGTGCCATTAATCCATGCTACACCTCTGCCTGTAGGGCAGTCCCCCTTTTGGTCACTCTGCTCTCCCCCAGGCCATGGCCAGTGTCATTCATGTAAACTGTACTAGGTATACAGGGCTCCTAAGGGAACCCTGTAGTACCAAACCTGTTTCACTGAATAATGCTGACTTCACATCTGAGGCAGCGTTATTCATGAAAACAGTATTGGTCTGACAGGGATCCCGTAGGAGTACAGATTAAATGAAGGATGCTGGTAGACAGCGTCATTCAAGCAGAGCCCCATGGAGGAAGAGGGAGAAAACAGCAAGGGTAAATAAATATTAAAAAAGGGGAACAAATGGAGTCTTGACACAGAATGGGTGCAAGCGAAGGCTGGACACAATAGGGGCACAAATGGAGACTGGACACACATAAGGGACATACATTATGTTCATATGCCCAATAGTTATTTATTAAAGCATTTGATGAGAATAAAGATTTTTTGCTATTAGACCATATTAGCCCAGCCTCTTTTTGGGCACTGGGTGCACCACAATCACATTACTACCAGAACAAAGTTCTGTGTTTACTACATATGCTGTTATTAAACGGGTGCAGGGCAAATACACCATTTTCCAGACATTCTATCCCACACCTTTGCTTAAGGAGGGATTTAGGTGGACTAGAGAGGTGTCCTCCATTTTTGCCCCTATAAGGTGTCCTTTGACACTGTTAGCAGCCCTTATTTCAGCTCTCATACCCAAAGAGCTCTCGCTCAATTAGTAGTCACATTATTTCCTCATTGTGGAGCAGCGCAGGTGAGTACCACCCTTCCATTTTTTGTAACACATAAGGGACACAATAGGGGAACAAATGGAGGTTGGACACACAGAAGGGACACAATAGGGGCACAGATATAGGCTGGACACAGAAGGAGCACAAATGGAAGCTGGACACAATGGGGGCCCAGATGGAGGTTGCATACATAGAAGGGGTAGAAGTGGATGGCTGAACACAGCCTTTTATTTGAGGAGGGGCAGAATTTTTTCTGCCCTCGGCTCTGCTAGGTTTACAAACGGAACTGCCTGGAAGTAAATCAGTGAAATACTCAATCTCTAATATAAAGGTTTGTGTTATCTAGGTAACTAAGCAATTCATTTGTAAATGATGCTGTTTTCTCCTCAATGTAGCATTGCATGGTATTTACTCATATAAGACAGATCTTTGTATCATGAGGCTGGATCCAGACTAAAGTAAGTGCTTGAAATTAGATACTCCTGGTCTAAACCATGTTAATTGCAGGGGGAGTCATATTTCATCTGTTGCAAACAGTATTAGAGTTGAGAGGTGATGCTTCCTATCTCAAGTCTAAATAACAATGTGATAGTAAAGCTGGTCAGTATCTGTGTGCAGTAAGAAATTCAAAGATTGTGAAGTAAGCAATTTAAAGATTTATCCCTGCATGCAAAGAATACAATTACCTTGACTCCACCTGCAATCAACATGGTTTAGCCCAGGAGTAATTCATTTCAAGCACTTACTTAAGTCTGGATCCAGCCCATTGTTCCTTAGAAGTTTATACTTGGCAATTGCTATTGGTTGTTTTGGTGTTTAACACATCTGCTCTCCCTTTTTCCTGTGAGATCCTCCCTCATGACCTTGCATTTAAATAAAATTGGCATCTGCCACTGATTAGAAACATGAGAAGCAGTCAAATGAAACACCATTCAGTTTAGTTTTCATTTGCAGTTGTGTTTCTATGTTAAATAATACTTGTCAACAATCTCAGGATTATTATGTCAACACAATATATATAAATGTCTGGCTCCATTTGTCTTCTCTAATTCTACACAACCCGTATTAGGTGTAGGCAATCTATTACTGTTGTTGACAAAAGTCTCAATTGTCATACCGGTTCTTGTGCTTCACTAGGAGCCGCAGTTTTACAGGTTTCTAAGCTAAGATGTGTAATAACATAGAAGCTCACATCAGCTGTGAAAGAGAGACATTCATTCATTAATTATATCAGACAGCAATGTCAGAAAGGGAGTGCATTGTATCATACTTGCTAGTCATACACAGTTAGGTGCAAATTGATTTAAGACCCTTTCCCTTGGACCACAAATATACGAATGCTCCTTGGTAAAAACAAAACATGGCATTGTTCCTGTTAAATTAGAGAATGTATACAGATATCCATAAGGAGACATATGGTTGACCATTAAAAAATACTATCCTGTATTTAGCAAATGACTTTATTAGGTTTTCTAGGAACACTAGGAATACCAATATGTTACCAGCATATATTTTGGAAACAATAGCATCTAATTTTGATCTATATTTTACTAGGTAATATTTTGTTACTAGCTCTACCATGTGTATATTAATATTCATTCATTCATTCATTCATTCAAAAGTCGTTATTTCTGCTACTGCACATAAAAACCATCAAAATTCAACAGTTTCTTATCTTGAAAAACAAGCAGAAAAACTGAAATTCAAGAAGGTTTAGATGGTGACAGAATGTGATCACTGTGCCACAGAAACCATATTTGCTTTATAGCTTTAAGTTTTGCTGTAGCTTATATTCTTATATACTAATGTTAATTTTTCCTGTGCAGTAACAATAAAGCTATGCAAATACAAAATTACATGTTAAAAATACCATGCAATATTTTAAATTGTCTACAAATTAATTCAAATTTCTGTGATCTTCAGAATTAACAAGTTAATTTGTTCTTATAACCAACAGAACATCAAGATTCCCTGTCCCGTCTCTGGTTCAGATGACAGAGTTCGTGTCTTTGCCTTCTACCTCTCCAGAGAGATTAAAGATAAACCCCAGTCAAGTTTTGAGTGTGTTAGACAGAGTACTACTTGGTGAGAACAGTTTGTTTTTCCCCCCTCTTTAGCATTAAGGCTTAGCTGTGTGTTATGAAGAAATTACTCAAGTAGGAGAGAAATGACACACATTATAAAGGATAGCTTTATGGTGTAACAAGCATTTGTGGAGGTTATTTATTTATTAACAGGTTTTTATATAGTGCTCTATAATCTATATCAGATTACGTATCACTTTATAGAGACTAATGTCCGTAACATATACATATATACATACATATATACACACATTAGGGTGAATTTTAGTTGAAAATTAATCTACCAGTATGTTTTTGCCATGTGGGAGGAAGCCAGAGCAACTGATGGAAACCCACGCAGACACAGGGAGAACATACAAACTCCACACAGATAAGGCTATTTGTAATATATACACCATCTACACGTTTCCACAGTAAATTTAGCCCTAAGTGCTGATGGTGACTAATTGAAAGTAGACTACTACATAATTTTGAAATATTAATAGGTTGTTTTGAGACACTGGTAGTTATAGTCCAATGTTTATTAACAACATAAAGACTAGCTATTGTTTTGGCAACAGTTTCATTCTATGGCTTAAAACCATGTACCACAATAAGTTACTAATTAAAAGTGTATAGTACACATGGAACATAGAAGTATATTTCTCATACACATACAACACCTAAGCAAGGGAAAATACGCTCGCACAGAAGTGTATGACCGCAAACCCCTCCCTCCCTCATTAAAGTAGCTCCCCCGCCCACCTACACTAACTTGAGCGTAGTAACGGCGAGGGACGCCCCCTCAGCTGTTACTATGGTTATAGTACGATCGGCATTTCCGTAGTAATGCCGGGCAACATCTGCCCGGCACATGCGCAGATTGGCTTTTTTGGTCAGCGTAGGTCTGGATCAGGCCCATTGACACTGGTAATTTCATGACAGCTGTGTGGGATAATACATATTTCAAGTAAATAAGGGAGAAGTAGCTGCAGCAGTGAATGTGCAAGTCTGCAGTAGTGACGTACTTACCCTTTTCTCAAACAGCCACAGCCAACATAGTCAGAAAGTCAGAACACTTCAATGTAGAAGAATTGAAGTGACTTGGGTATGGGGTGATGTCAACTGTATAATGTGTGTATGTGTAGGAGGAGGCTATCCTGTACTACTGTAAAAAATATTATATCTTTATATGTTATGCTACCTCTGGTTGCTCAACTTATTAAGACCTTACACGTCAATTTCTTGATATGCTGCATATGAAGGGCTGATATGACAGAGGCAATGCCATAATGTATAGAAAAGTTCAGAGAAAAAGACAGGGATCAGACTTCTGATGTGGGATGATCTTGGTGTCAGAATGCTCCTTATTATGAACGTTTGTTCATGCATTACTGTGTAAGCAAAGAGATGTAAAAATAAACACATTGCACATTCCAGTGTGACCATTTCCCTTACCAGATATGTTATTTTCAGGTTAAATTACAAAACAATAAGCATTTTAAGAAAATGCTTTGCAAAATTAGCCAGGCTTCTTTCTAAATCCAGCCATAGACTGGGTGGTAATCTGCCTGATCCACTGTACAGAGGGATTGAGCTAGAACGACCCGCCTGCAGCAGACGACGAATGACATAAAACCGGACCTGTTTGCTTGATCTGACAGATCATCCAATCAAGCGATTATCCAGGCTCTGAAGCAACCACTTATTCCTTGCTTTCATTTTTAGCCCCTGAAATAGAAAAATGTCAGACTGGTTTCTCTAGGATGCAGCATCTTTTGTTACTTGCTTTGTGAATGTCCCTAAAACAAAAAGAATAAACTGTAGGTGAAATGTTTAATATAAATCATGCCCAAAATAACTCTTTAAGCAATTATAAATTATTACCTTTACTCGTTGTTACAAATACTAAAGAAAGTCCTTGGTAAGTATATAAAGTTTATCCCAGAGACAGTTAAAATTTGGGTAACACCTTCTGTGCATAGTGAAAACAGTTGAACCTTAAAACTAGAGAACTAATCTAAAAAAATAAGAAAAGAAGAAATCATGGACTGTGCGGGTGTGTGAAACTCCCCCTGTCACTGCCCTTTTTTATTCATAACAAGTGTGACTTTCGCTGCCATAAGCGAAAGGCCGTCCATCCAACCGCTGATCCGTGCGTAAGCGGGAGAAACTTCCAATACTGTGAAATTGAAATGCTTCCATACAATGGAAATTATGTTAGTAACTCTAACATAACATTTGGAGGGCACATGCGTCCTCCAGTGCATAGAGCCCATAGAGTAAGTGGGCTTACGTACGTGGCTGTGGATCCACTCCCATATGATTATGGCAGCATATAATCAGTGAAATTCACAGATATTAACACAGTAGTTTGCGCAGGGCTGTCCCTAAAAGTGTGTTTTTGTGATGGGGGGTTAGGGCAGGGAAAATCTGGCTTTGGGAGTCCCCCCATCCAGCAACTGGTGCATAAGCGATTTGGTTGCTGCTCTGAGCATGTGCAGAATGGCCCTTGAACAGTGCATGCGCAGACTGAGACTGTTTAGCTGTTTACTTACAGAGCCACGGCCTCCTGCTACAGAATATTTGTTTCTATAAGTGATGCAGGGCCCTTGGCGTTTTTCCTCAGTACATACCTCCTAGAGGCAGCACTGAATGTGTGTAGTATATGCTATGTATTGAGTTGTCCACAATGTCCTGTAGAGAAGTGCTGCAATAATTTGGACCAGCTCCGAAGTTTATATTTTTCAGCGTTTGAACGTCTGAATGCAGGATGCACAGGGATCCACTAGCAGTGACCCTCTGTATCCATGCACAGCTAACCACTCCCCTTGCATAGACACACTTCTGATAGCCACACCAGACCGTAAGTGTTCTGAGTTGTGCAAATGTAAAATGATGGTAGGTTGGAAGTCAATTTCCAGGCGCGACCCTACCAGAAACTTCCAGAAGTCCCATTTGACATATGTCTGGATTGAAGAGATTGAGCCTGATCCAGACCTACAATGTAGCGCTGAGCATATTAACATTCAGCGTTACATCATGGGACTCCCCCTGACACTCCCCCTGCCCCCAGTGTAGTTACCCTCGCTTACGCCGGCTGTAGGCTACCCTAACTTCAGCTGGCGTAAGCGAGGGTAACTACGCTGGGACGGCGGTGTTAGTACAATAACCTCATTACCCTCCCTCCCCCCGCCTCTCTACACTAACTAGAGCATAGTAACTGCCCCTCTAGCGTTACTATGCTGGTGCTATGGTGCTACGTTGCCGTAGTTACTTTTCAGCCGATCTTACGCTTACACCCACTGTAGTTACTACGGCGGGCCTAGCTCTGGATCAGCCCCATTGTGCTATAATCAGTTAGTTGCATGCACAGAAAGCGGAAGTGGGATAAAAATGATCCTTCCATGGGGAAAAGAGGGGAAAGTCTGGATCTGATCCCATGTTACACTTGTATTATAAAGCAAACACACATACACTCAACTAGTTACTACACCATAATGATAAAATAGATGTGCTTTTAACATTGTACAGTATTTTCAGCTTTGTCTATTAAATGAAGGATGTATGTGTGTTAGTCAAGAACCAACATTTATAACTCAAGCAGAGATTGAAAATAGTGCAAAAAGTATGATGTATTTACAATTGTGTTGTTTAACCATATAATTATTTAAAAAATGATTTTTGCATATTTTTGGGAAGTCATCAATTGCAGTTTTTTATGTCGCTGTATATGTTTAGTTTTTTAATAGTCCAAATATAAGTTGTAAAAGAGACAAATGTGTTTCGCTAATGTCTGCTCTAGGACCGGAGTAAAGCAGCTGAGCTGCATTGGCACTATACAAGATAAGATCACTGTGTGTGCCACAGATGAGTCCTACCAGCTAACACGTGACCGCGTGTCCCAAGTAGAAAAGGAAACATGGAGCAGGACTGCTATTGAAATCAAACCTGGAACTTCTCACCAAAGTATGTATAGAGGAGAACGAGGAACATGTTTGTGTTAGCTTAATTTATTGGAAATAATTGTTGTAGTTATTGCGTGTGAATTAGTGCCGTGGGATTTGCTGCAAGTATGCATCACCAGCCATGTTTGGGCATATGATCCTACCAATCTGTACAGAACTTTTCTGTTGCCTAGTGCTGAGGACAGAGTCCACAAGGCAGTCCCTCAGCCTCTGTCCTTGACAAATGGAAGATAGGGAAGATAAAGCTGTTATTTATGTATATTTGCAATCAGCAGGGGTAGATATCAGTCTCAACAAATATTATGCATAAATTATTTAGTTACTTTGGGTCTTAAATCCTTCCTGTAATGTGGTAATTTATGATCTATTGTGTGTGTGTGTGTGTATATATATATATATATATATATATATATATATATATATATATTTAGCGAGTGTGTATATCTACAGGTATATA
>WWET01000940.1:470247-487950 GCA_011038615.1 Limnodynastes dumerilii
GCATGTCATCCCCGACACTTTCCCCTATAGAATGTTATTCTTGAATCTTAAAATCCAATCTATAAAAAAAAAAAAATTAAAAATATTATTGTTATTATTATTATTACATCAGCATGTATATTTCCCTAGATATTAGATTAAGCAACCATTGCTGTAATCATTATTCTATTATTTGTATTTTGAAATGACACATTAATTATACTGGCCAATTTTGGATTGGCTGTTTGCATATTGACATTTGTGATCTTTAAAGTTCATTAAGAGACCACAGAGGTTAAGTATGGTAAAAGCTAATCGGTAATAGTTCAATATTACGGGGGGTAAAAGCATGATTATATAACTTATACAATTATACTTTATATATGTTATGATTATTCGCTTGGTCAGGTAAAGTTTTTAGTGGAAAAACGAGATTATTTTGATCACAAGAAAGTGACTAGAGTGAAACATCATTCATCAACCAATCAGATAAATTTGTTTTACTGTGTTACCTGCTTTGGATCAATCCAATATAAATACTGGCTTTTTGTTGTGTCAGTATAAAGAATTATTTTAAATGTGACATAATATTAAGGTAAAAACAGTGCAGTCACTGAATCACTGTGAATAATGCATCTTTTTCTAAAGTTCCACATACTTGACCTCTAACAGAAAAGTATGCATCTCAGTGCTATTGTTTTACCTTTGTCTAAGAGATTTTCATGGCCTATCTATTGTAAACAATTTTGCTCTACAGTTGAGGAACTACAAGTGTCAGTATGTTCTTTCACTATTTATACTACTGACTGCCCACGCCTGATTTTATACCTTACACTCTGGTCAGTGAACTTTGAGTGTTGGATGAATATACTGTATTTAAATAATTACAGTAAATCTTCCTTTCTAGATTTTGTTGATTTTGTGTTTGTCTGTACTCATGGCTTTACATAAATTTCTTTTTCTTTTTTTGTTAAAAAAAAAATATAGGAAAAACCCAACTATTTCTTCATCACAGAATCACCAGACAGCTGCTGATAGAGAGAGGACACAACACAACTTAACATCTTCTATCCCAAACTCCTGGGTCAGGCCACCTAATACGGTAGGTGATGTTTTCATATTGTTGGTTCCAGTACTGTGCGAAGCCCGTTGGTTTACATTATAAAGTCATACTGGATGATCATATTGTATATATTGTGCATATGTCACATTTGTTACATGCATCTGAGATTTTTCCTGATTTTAGAAACTTCTAAAGGGAGAATAAGTCAGTATTTCTAATGTTTGACGTAAGTCCCTGCCGGCTGGGCAGATTTCTATGAAATCAGGCTATATTTTGTCTCATTTTTATTAGGTAAAGATTTTATATGTTATACATTCTATACATGTGTATGTTTATGGAATAAGAAAGCAAAAATAAAACAGCAGAGTATGACGGTGAAGGCAAATACTGATTGGAGATTATGACCAAGATCTTTTCTTTCTTCTATTTTGGCATTGGCAATGTCCAGCCACCACACTCTGTGGTTGCAATCTTAGTACAGGAATGTACAATCCAAGAGGGTTTAGGTATGGTTCAGTCCTAAACTGCATACACACAAAAGCCCTAAACTGGACTGAGTAATTGAAAAAGCTACAGTTGGTTTTTACCTGTTACCTCTCAGAGGACACACCTGTCATGTTTTTTTTACAGATTCAAAGCAACTTCTTCTAAGGGTCAGCTTTTTGATTGTTCCAATAGGACAATTCCAGAGAAGAGGCTGTAATTCTAAAGCTGGCCATACACTAGAGCGATTATCGGCCCAATCACCCAATTATCGGGTGATCTGGCAAATAATCGCTGTAGTTAATGGCCAAGAGAAACGCTCTGGTACGATTATTTGGTCTTTTGACATGTTTGATTTAAATCAGGAGCAAGCTCCCGATATTTTAAGGGAGCTAATCAGCAAGCTGCATGGCTCCCTATTCTTCAAAGCTGCTGCTGCATATCTAGGTACTATACTGCTCTGACAGCTGTCAAGGTATACTTTAAAGCTGTCAGAACAGCATAGTACATAGATATAGAGCAGCGGTTATTGCAAGGAATAGTACAGACAGGGATCAGCCGAAGCTACCCTTCTTCCAGACTTCTTTAAAAAATTATGGATGCCCTGGCAATCTTATACCAGGTGCCAAAAATGTGCATCACAGGCTCTACATTTAGTACAGGCTGAGCCTCCAGTAAGACCCAGACAATGGAGTTTTAGTGGAGTGAGATAGGCTGTATGTAATATAAATAACTGAATCTGATGGTATCGAGAGGAACATCTCTGACCCTGGGCAGCATCTGGGACCACTCCTCATCTTGCAGTGTTCCCAGGTCAGTTTGCCATTTCTCTTGCAGTGCAGGGATATACAGTTGATTAAAGCATTCTCCAATAGAAGTATATAAGTAGGGAACATCTGAACAGTGTAACATCTGAACAGTGGGAGGTTTTTGTAAAAGCAGTGTAGCTCTACCGAATTGGGATTCCAGAGTGTATTGTAGCTGAAGGTAACGGTAAAAATGTACACTCAGAAACTGATATTCCTCTCTCAGCTAATCGTATGACTTCAAAGATCCCTCCGCATACAATTGCCCTATAGCTATAATTACTACTCCCTGCCACATGGAACATCCCTGAAGATCCTTAAGCTCAGAGAAATTCTTATTACACCAGAGAGGGGCATCTGGATCAGCAACATTCTTTGCAAGTCCTCCGCATAGACTTCCAGGCCATTACCGCTTGACTGATAATTGGGGCTGCCTGCCTCCGTCTACAACCCACCAAAAGGAAATGGAGGGGATTAAGACCACCACTTCGTGAATGTTTCAACAGCTCCCCCAGGAGCCCCTGCCCATTACCTCCAAGCCAGGGTAAAAGGTGGGTAATCTGCACTGCAAGGTATTATGCCCATAAATTGAGGAGTGCAAGCCCTCCACTTAGTTTGGATCTATGCAGAGGAGAGAGAGTTTATGGAGCCTTCCTGCCCAGATAAAGGAAGACACTAACGAATCAGTGGCTCTAAAGTAGGACTGGGGGAATGTTGCAGAACATATAGGTACTTAGGTAACATAACATAATCTTGAATAAGATGATTCTACCAGTGAGACACAGAGCTTGCTCCAGGTGTGGATCCCCTAAACCAGTTGGTTACAGGATGTAGATTAAGTACAATAATATCTGATGCTGATGGAGTTATCAAAATGGCCAGATATTTGAAATGATTAGACAGCTGCAATGGACATGAATCTGGGAGCATCTCTGGAAGAAGTTTATTATCTCAGATATGTTTGATTTGTCACAATTAATTTTTAGGCTGGAATACACCCCAAATTGTTCTACCAATGGGTGGCAAAGACTCTCTCACCCCCGTCATGAACAGCAACATGTCGTCAGCATACAATGCTATCTTGTCAACTCCATCTCCTGCTGGCAACCCAATTATGCCAAGATGGGCTTTAATGAGACATACCAGGGGCTCGATGGCGAGGGCAAAAAGAGCTAGGGAAAGGGAACACTCTTGATGCGTACCACGACCTAGGGCCAAAGAATTTTTGGTGAACAGAAACCGTCGCAGCCGGGGAATAAATTTTGGGCCAAACCCAATTTTGTCAACACCTCCCAAGATAACCTCATTCCACTGAGTCGAAGGCCTTGGCCCCGTCTAAGGACACCACCCCTGCCCCCTCCCCAGCTCCATGAGGTATCTGTAACTGGGTGAATAATCATCTAATATAAGTAACAGTGGAATTACCAGACATGAAGCCTCTCTGATCTGCATGTACAACTGACAGAACAACCCTATTCAAACGAATAGCAAGGAACTTAGTCAATATTTTGATATCAGTGGATAGCTTGGAGATTGGGCGATAGGAATCAGGAAATAAGGGATTCTTCTCCGGCTTATGAATAACAACTATTACAGCTTCAGACATTTTGGGGGGGAAGGGAACCAAATTCAAACAGTCATAGCATTCAAGTAGTTTGGGATAGAGAATTTTTTAAACATGTTGAACAATTCAATGGGAAGGACATACACACCCAGAGCTGTACGATTAGAAAAGGACATTACAGCAGCCTCCTGTTCTTCTGCGGAGAAGGGGGCCTCAAGCAGATCTGACTCTTCAGCGTATAAGCAGGGCAAATATGTCCGCAACTCATCACGGAATAGGAGACTTTAGAGGAGTGAAGAGTCTGAGAGTACTTCAGAAAAATCCCTGCCATAGCCGGAGCCCTACACTGTTTAACCTGATTTTCATCTGTTACCTTATGCTCCTGATCTCCCTTAGCCAGATAAGCCAAATAGAACCCTCCAAGGTCTGTCTGCTGATACCCTACAAGGCTAGAAAGCAGTAAGCGTCTCTTAGATTTAGCAAAGAGATTATATACCCAATCTTTTTGAACCCTCAACTATGTCACTGAGTACCTCTTCATGTGTGTCCTAAGGTATTCAGCCTCATGGACTCGACATTCCTTTTCCAATGACACTTCCCTCTCCCTATGAAATTTTTTAATGTCAGCAACTCATCCAATAAGCGTACCCATCAGAACCGCTTTAAGTGTATCCCACAATATATTAGGGTTACTTGTTTCACTGTTGGTTACAAAGTAGTCCTCCCAGGCCACAACCAGGTCCCAAGGTGTAGCCATTAATGCCAACCAGAAGGGATTAAATCTCCATAACCTTAGGCCTACATCATCCCTAAGAGCTATGGAATTCTGGACCTGGGAGTGATCCGAAACCCCCCTAGGGTGGAACAGCACTGAATGAACATGAGACACAAGGGAATAGGAAGTCAAAATAAAGTATATGTGGGAGAAAGTACTGTGCGTGGAAGAGTAACTCTCCATACATCTACCAGCCCAGGTGTATCTAAGAGTCTAGAGAAGGAAGCATACAGGGGGTGCCCGGAGGAGAGGACTCACTCCAATGATCCAACCTCTTATAAAGTTGATGTATTTAAATTATTAACTGTTTCAGTGCTTCTAGCTCACAACAGATATTACTGAGTACAAAATACATTTTTTCAATAAATTAGATGCTTAGTATCCCCAGGATTAACCTGCTAATGAACTTAGTATGTCTATTTTTGTTATAATTATGGTAATCCTGGTTTAAATAAATCCCATCTCTTTATGGCCTATGGAATTTTAAATGTTATAAAAAATTGCAATGTCTATAAAGTTCACATACCTGTATATCTGTTGTTTTCCAGAAACGTCCAGTGGGTGCAGAGACCACAGAAAAGGAGAACTCCAAAAGAATAAGATCATCATCTCTGGATGGCCAACGGCATGATCGACACTCTGGCTCCTCATCTGCTACAGACGTAAACTCTAGGCACCAGACAAGTTCAAAGAGTGCCAAAAAACATTGCTCCGTGTCTGATAACCACAGTGTTTTCTCAGTACAAAATCACAAAAAACAGGGTACACATAGAACATTGCAGAGAAGCCATCACAGAGAAACACACAAAAAGACAAATCCTTGTGATGAGTCAGAAACTAACAATATGAAGCTTAGAGATGCCATGAGTCCAGTTTCTCAGGTGGACAATGGATCTCACTGGCATAAACAAGAGAACAGAAACCATGAATCTGGTGAAGAAGAAGAGGATGACTGGGAAGAAGAAGCAATATTGCTTGAAAGATGTCTCACATCTCCAGAAGGTATAAACTGAGAGGGATTTATTTTTTTAATAACTTGTGTACATTTCTCCACTCGTTTGGTTACATTTCTTTTAGCAGAGAAGACATGATGATAGTATTACAGTTACTATCATGTAGACCAGGGGTTTTTAAACCTGTCCTCAGGGACCCCTAACAGCGCATGTTTTCCAGGTCTCCTTGCTGGAGCACAAGTGAGCTCATTATTGACTGATATATGTGAAAAGAGCCACAGGTGGTACTCATTATATCAATTGTGATAATGAGGAGACCTGGAAAACATGCACTGTTAGGAGTTCCCAAGGACAGGTTTAAGAACCCCTGATGTGGATGATAGATTACATGTTCTGAAATGTATGTATGTAATAGTGAAATTACTTGATGCTTATTATATATTCTGATCATTTCCATGTGAAAGGGACAGTTTCCCTTTACAAAATGATCTCACATCTCAGAGAATGAGCGGCCACTAAAACACATCTTGAGGCTAATTTACTTACTAAAGGTACACAGAATGCCTCCTCCGTCAGATACATTTTCCATGTCTATTCCAACCTAGCTGTGAGTCATTCAGGGTATTGAGCGGTAACTGACTCATCTTTGATTAGGACAGACGTCAGGGCAGTATGAGAAATCTGGTAGCAGGCAGCATCTGGCTGGAAAGCTGAGAGCGTGATTTCATACAGTGGCAAAATCTATTCCATTTGTTTGGTCTGTCTGAAACGTTAAAAATCCCCGTATAGAATGGTGAGGTTAAATATTTATATTAGGATGAGAGTACATGTTAATTGCATGTTACACCGAAATAGTGCTATGAGTTTTATTGTAAAGAGAGATGGCATTTATGTAGTGAACCTGTATATTAGATTTAGAGGACTTTGAACTTATGAGTGGACTATATGCTGTTTTAAATTAAAATTGTTAACATCTCCTCTATGCTGTTCCAAACTTGGGGCTGGATCCAGGCTTAAGAAGGAGCTTGAAATTAAAAGAGGAAGGTTACAACTGGGCAAAACCATGTTGATTGCAGGGAGAGTCAAGTTAATTGTTTTCTTTGCATGCAGGGATATATCTTTGAATTGCTTACTGCACACAGCTTACTATTACACTGTTATTGAGACTTAGGCCATGAAACATCACCTCTCAACGCTAATATTGTTTGCAACAGATGAAATATGACTCCCCCTGCAATCAACATGGTTTTGCCCAGGAGTAACTTTCCTCTCTTAGGACATGATTCACACTTAAGAATCTTCTTAAAATAAGTACTTTAAAGTCACTCCTGGGCAAAACCATGATGATTGCAGGGGTAATTAATTTAATTGTATTCTTTGCATGCAGGGATATATATTTAAATTGCTTACTGCACACAGATACTGACCAGCTTTACTATTACACTGTTATTTAGACTTTAGCTGGGAAATATCACATCTCAACGCTAGTACTGTTTGCAACAGATGAAATATGACTCCCCTGCAATCAACGTGGTTTAGCCCAGGTGTTACTTTAAGTTCTTATTGTAAGACGATTCTTAAGTGTGAATCAGGTCCTTAATTTCAAGCTCCTTCTTAAGTCTGGATCCGGCCCTTAATCTGAATATTAAGGCATAGTAGACTGGTCTGCTGGCATTCAATGGAAAATAACTTTGTTTTTCTATTGCGGATCTGAACACCTCTACACTGTATTTTCCTTTGGGTTTAAAATAGGAAATGTATATGTTATAGCTGGTTTGCCATTGGGTTTTTTAAACTAGCCTGTAGTAGAATATATTAGCTTTTTTTCCATACCTAATGAAAGGGTCCTTCCTAGAATGTTGATTTTCTTTATTTATTAGCAGGTTTTTCTATAGCACTATCCTATTACATAGCACTTTACAATTGTAATAATAACACAAATGGGTAGTAACACACAGACTGGTGGGTAAAAAGGCCCTGCCACCAGTCTTACAGTTTAATAGGACATTTGGGATTGCTACATAAGGGTATGTGCTATAAATCACACAATGGACCATCCAGATTGTATGGTAAAATGATCAGTGTTCTGTATGATCCAGTCACACAGCAATGTTAGTAGCAGGACTGAGGGTAATTTTAGTATCAAAAGAAAGGTTTTAAAGTTTGCGTTAATCATGTAACAGAAAGGAAAACTGGATAGCAAAGTAGTTGTAAATAGGGTAGAGATTTGTTACAACCCACGAGTCCCTTAATCAGGCATTTGTTTAGTGTAGAGGAGAGTGTATGTTATGTGAAGAGCTGGGATTTGTATTGAGATGAGTTAGTATGCAGTGCAGTTTTAGTGATGGCTTTGTAGGTTGGCAAAAAGAATTTGTATTTGATTCTGTAATGCAGGCAACCATTGGCAAACTGTACCAACTCAATGAAAATCAGTCTAGCTGGGGAATGCAATATAGACTGTAGGTGGGTAATTTTATATGTTGTCCAATAAGAAGAGCATTGTAATAATCAATGCAGGATAAGATTAATGTATGAATGAGAATTTTTGCCCTGTGAGATATTTTCGTATTTTTGAAATCTTTTTAGATGCATGTAACAAGATTTAGAAGATTGTATGTTTTACAAATAATTACAATGCATAGGTGTGTTGCAATAAATAAATCTGAATGAGCCCATAGCTATTATATTGTGCGGCTTATTTACTTATATATAGGCCGACTTCCAAAAGTAATCTTTTTCAAAATATTTTAAAATCAAACAAACAGAAGTATGCAATACTGCTTGACAAGTAAGTAAGAAAAACTATAAATAAATGCTATTTGCTGTGGACAAATATATGCATAACATATTTCTAGGCATCCAGTCTGGCTTGTGCAGTTAGATTTTAAAATGGCAAAACTTGCCCACAATGAATTGGACTTGTATCTATTTTAAAGGCCATTGTATCTTGTAAAGAGCAGTTTTATTGTGATTGCATGTAAAGTGTGGGATTTGGTCTATACACCTGTACAACGCTTTGTTCCAAAGCAAATATGGGCTGATAAAAAAATGCATGTTGTTTCATACAGTCGCCTAAATGCCTCATCTGAATTAATCCTAAAGCAATCAAAGTTTCAGTGAAGGAGATTAACCCTTTACATGTTCCAGAGGCATTTGACTGGTGTCACTGAATCAAGAATATATTATAAGTTGTGGGAAAGGGATGGAGAGAGGGGCTGTTTTTTCATTCTCTGCCGCCTTTGTGTTAAAAAAGAAGCTCTAAAATTATAACTAATTTATTTAGAGTTGAGTCGCTGTGATTGTTGTTGATTTGCTGCTAAGAGGATGATAGTGGCCCAGATCCAGAACAACGCTTGTGAGCGAATATACGAGTGGTGGACACGTAAAATTGCGTTTTGGTAAGTACTGCGCATGCGCATCGTAGAAAATATGCTCCGTAGGGTAAATGTGAACGTATGGGCCATTCACGTATGTGTCGCGTAAATCCTTACGTGTGGGCATGCCAATTTTACGTGAGTCAAAAATACGTCTGAAATACGCTATGTAGGCGGGGGTTTTTATTTAAACTGTACAGTATGGGCGTGCTTAGCTGCGTAAATACGTGTTGCTCATACGTACATGTGTGGATGACATCGGTTACGTGGGCAAAAGTTAAGGTAGGGTTTGGAAAGTGGATCTCAGACAAAATAGTACATTCAAAGGGTGTGCCAAGGGCAATGTATAGAAGGTATGCACGCGTAAATACGCTACGCGAGTAAACTCATTGTAAGTGGAGTTCTGGATCTACCCCAGTGTTAGTAAAGCTTAGAAGGTTTTCATGTGAACATAAAGACACAGGACCGGATTCAGAGTTTTAGTGGATCCGTTCTACAGCCTATAGAGAGATGCTTATTTCAGAAGAAACGCACAACTCTGAATATCCTGTTATAAAAACGGGGAGTTGTATGAAATAGCCTTTACGCGGGTTACGGTGCCACAGTCTAAACAAAACTTAGGCTACTTTTTGTGTTTGTGTGTATCCCCCCATATAATAAATGTGTCGCCCAAATAAAATCATGATAGGGCATTCTGATGTGTGTAGTACTACCATGGATGGCAGGGCATGATGGTGTCTGTTGCTCTCTAAGCGCCAATATGCCCTGGCATCCTTGGGCATGCTGGTGCTTGAGCATGCCTGATAATTAACATATGTTTGAATTTTTGTGGGGGAGGGGGTTATTTCATGTAAAATGTATGTATGAATATTTTTATTTGCTACCATGTTTTTTTTTTACATTTTATTTTTCAGTGTTTTATTTCTTCTAATATTTATACAACACAGTGACTTCTCCTTACACCCCTAGGGATGGTAGAGGTGTATGCACTGTACTGCACTACACCGCATATTTAAATGCGAAAAATACCCCTTTTCTCATTTAAACATCATGGTGTTGGATGGGCAGCCTTGCGCCCGTGTTCCTGTGCTCACTCCCGTTATGAGTATGCGCTGTGTTCATTTTGGCTACACCTATATCTGCAAAAGAGACGGAAGCAAAGCTCTGAATCAGACCCACACATGCTTTTCCCTGCTGCACAGAGAATTTTGACCAATATAACAATTGCTTGTGTTTTCAAAGCTTGCATTCTTGTTTAATAATCACAGGGGGCCAGATCCAGACTTGCATCCAGCTCCCCACTTACGCACGCAAAGGTAGGGTGTTTTGACTTGAGGACACATGCACCCTCTAGATGTTACGCTAGTGTCACCAACGTAACACTAACTTACCCAGGATCATACAGAACTAAGTTCTGTACAATGCCATTTCAGTAGAAATGGGCTGTGCTCCCCCTCCGCCCATGTTGGTGCATTTAAATTGTACAGTGGGGTTGCGTTTTAACATTTCTGAACAAATCAGTGGACCGCTGATCCGCATATTTCACTTAAGGCAGGATTATTGCAGCATAACTGCCATAAAGCACGAGAGAGGGGAGTGACAGGGGGAGTTCACTCTCCTCTCTCATTCGTTCTGCCAGACCCCCTCACATATGGAAAGCGTACAGGGGTCTGGATCCGGTAAAAAGTTCTTAGTAAGTGTTCATTTTTTTTATAGGGGCATTAAGAGCCAACTAAACAAATAAGACCAAGGACTAGATTTACTAAACTGCAGAAAAAGAAAAATGGAGATGTGGCCCTTAGCAACCAATCATATTCTAGCTTACATTCTATAGTATGTAATAGAAAAGTGAGAGCTAGAATTTCATTCGTTGCTAGGGACAGGGACATAGGAACGAAAATTTTAATGTGGATAAAAGAACTACTATAGGGCCTGGAGCCCCTCTTATGAGCCTTCCCTGGGAGTGATGGCTCTATGAATCTTAAGGCAATCATTGTCTATACTATTATTATTACAACGAGACTGCTGCTAACGTTTTAAACCGTCTGCAGGTCGCAATCTTTCGCTCTGTTTTATTGTCCTACAACAGAACAGGACAAAAGAACAAGCGATGGGATGTCATATGTCATACAAAAAGAACAGGAAATGGGAAGTGCAGCTTCCATGTCCTGTGTGTCTTATGCTTACTGCAAACTGTGGTAGCAAAATGAGTGCTGTTTCTAAGAAAGAAAAAAAAAAACATCTGATGGGTGGTGGGCAAAACACAATCTTTCTCCACCCCCCTAGAAATCATGGGGGGGGGGTGCAACTGCCCCCTCTGCTCCCCTGGTTCCTATACCCCTGCCTATGGGCAAAATCTCTGCTTTTCCTTTTTCCACAGTTTAGTAAATCTAGCCCCAAATGTTGGAGAGTAGGAGGCTTTAAGTTGTCCAAAATCACTGGCACCCCTGCAATGCATATAGAAAGTAGGAAATTATTGGGGGTGCTAAATGCTAGTGTAATTTAGCTGATAGGGGCTGTCTGGACCTGATGGTCAGTCCACCAACCCCCCTATTGTAAATAGGGGAAAAAAAGAGGTCTCGCCCCATATGGGGTGATATTGGTCCTGGCGCTCTCCTGATTCCTTTGGTATTTTAGAGTGTTGTGATAAATTGCTCAGAATGTTCCAGTAAGTATATTCTCGGATATGGACTTTGTGAACTCTGCTAAAGTTTATTGATTGTCAATTTTATTTATTTCATTGTGACAAACAATTCTTATTATAAATGACTGATAAATGAAAATACTTCATAAGATTGGTAAAATGTATTCCTTATCTTCTGATCCAAGTTGTGTCGGTTGTCATTTCTCTGAGTATCTCCTCGAACTGCATTCACTTCCGCAATTTTGTAACCTTGCACTACACCCCACTCCCAACAACAAAATTTCAGGGTGTTACAAATGTTAGATGACTTCTACTGATAATCAGAATAGTTGTCCTGGTAATTAATGTTCCGTCTGCTTCATTAATTAGACTTAGCACTAATGAATGAATTATGAATCTAAATACATAATAATAATAATAGGGAGAATGGTGTATGTCTTGATGAATATTTTTATCCCTTTGTTAAGTCACTTGTACACTATATGCAACGCTATCTTTTACCATTACTTGTAATCACTTGTGTAGGATTTATCTAACTTATCTCTGGCCAAGTCTATTCATCCTGCCGAGTATTATTACTGTTCGGGAGAGACGGAAGTGACGGGTGCTCAGTACGGGCTCAAAATCAGCATTGCAGCTGTTTGCTTTCAATTGTACCAAACGTCTTTGTAAGCGAAAATCATTAGGGACTCTGAACCGGACTGATCACCCAGGACCCTGATAACGGAGCATCTCCTCCACCATTCCACACTACGGGCTATACCTGTTCCATATACTGCAGTACCTCAGTGATCGGGTAACTATACCGCCTTGTTACAACTGATTGTCCCTGCTTTGGACGTTAAACAAAAGTGTGAGAAATTATACCCGCTTCACATACTACAGCACTCCCAGTGATTGGGTAACTATACCGCTTCTTGCTAAAATTGACTGTCCTTGTGTTGGATACCAATTAAGAGTGTGAGAGACTCTCTACCTATTCAATTCATTTAGCAACAGCAGTTCACCTTGTAGTGTCTCATTGAGGACTTCAGAAGCCATCACTTCTCATCATTCCCTGAACCATTTTATTACCTCTTCATTGTATTACCCTGTGCCTTGAGCTAGAAGGGTATTTGCCAATTTTATACAAGCAATTGCAGTTTTTTATTGTATTTTATCAATGGTTATTTGATGCTGTGATTAAAATTGTAACATTTTTACAAACCTGTGTTTTAATATTTGTTCAGCCATTGTGAGGTTTACTTTTATAAGTACTAAATTTTATTAATATTACAGCGCTGCCCCAACCCCTTTTTCGATTGTTACTTTTTCAAAAGTGGATCTCTCTGGTGGCAAGCTGCGTTTTATTAATTTAGTAATTAGCGCCGGTGTACCTACTCTTTTTTGAACTTCCATGTCCTGTGTGTCTTCTTATGCTTACTGCAAACTGTGATAGCAAAATGAGTGCTGCTTCTAAGAAAGAAAAAAAAAACATCTGATGGGTATGGGTAGGGAGGGGGGTGCAAAACACAATCTTTCTCCACCCAATAGAAATCATGGGGGGAGTGCAACTGCCCCCTCTTCTCCCCTGGTTCCTAAACCCTGGCTATGGGCAAAATCTCTGCTTTTCCCTTTTCCACAGTTTAGTAAATTTAGTCCCAAATGTTGAAGAGTAGAAGGCTTTAAGTTGTCCAAAATCACTAATAATAAAATAATGTTAGATGACTTCTACTGATAATCAGAATAGCTGTCCTGGTAATTAATGTTCTGTCTGCTGCATTAATTAGACTTAGCACTAATGAATGAATTATGAATCTAAATACATAATAAAAAACAATAATAATAATAATAGGGAGAATGGGGTATGTCTTGATGAATATTTTTATCCCTTTGTTAAGTCACTTGTACACTATCCATTACTTGTATTCTTCCACCTTTTGTAGCCATTTTGACATAATTCTTAACACGTTGATGTTATTAAGCAACCAATTCCTCGCTGCCACTATTTATAGGGCACATTTTCAACATGTATTTTTTTTTTTTTTAAGTATTATTTACAGGTCGTAATCCATAAAGCCTGGCACACACTATATAATTCATGGGACGATTATCAGCTAATTGCATGCTTGACAGATATGTTTTCGCCTGGTCCTTGGACAATGTGCACACAAATTAATAAAAATTTCCCGACTATTGGACCATTTTGTTGGGAGTCAGGGAAAATGTAAAAGTGTGTACTGAAAATAACAATAATCGTTCTGATGATTAGAGAATACTTGGGACTAACATGGTCACAAAGAGTGTAATGACAGAGAAGTAGGGCAATGGTTGGAAAGCATTGTGATAAATTGTATATGTGTATTGCATTTTGTATGTTGTATGGTTTATATCCAGTGTAACACCAAATTATGATGGTTGTGGTCTCTTCTAAACTATGGTTGAGTTATTTTTAGTCACTTGAGGACTTTAAAAGAATACATAATCATTACCCTGACCAAAACAAGTTACTCAGCTTGAAATATCTTGGTGTTATTACTGGTTCTCACTAGACTGCAAGGCTGCATTCTCCTGATTAGAAAATGGCTGCCTCCTCTGTGTAAGGACCATAGATTAATTACAAACAAACTAAAATATTTTCCAAGCAACATGTAGAATACTGTTATACTAAACACACCACGTGATCCTAAAGCAAAATAAGCCACAAGGAATGGCTATAATGTAGTCTGCCTGACAAGGTTACTGTACAAAATTAAAATTATATGGACTATGTATATGCTGTGCTCAAACTCTGGTATTTGCTATTATGAATTTAATGCCAGGTCCTTGTCTTCATTACTCATTGTCATTTTTTTCTGTTTTAGAAAAAGAACAATTTTCAAAACCATCTCTGACCTCTGAGGAAATTGCAGATTATTTCAAGTAAGGATTCAATGTCAATAGACACCACTGACACTAAAGTGTTTTATATAACAGCTTTTGCTCAATAACCGTCTGGTAACAGGTGTCTTTCAGTAAGAGAGAGTGATCGGGCACTACTAAAAATCTTTAGGACCCCTTCTCAATAAATAAGAGGTGCACAGAGAAAATAATTTCAAAGTAACAAAGTATCATACAATATCCAATGAAAACAGTGCTCTGATCCAGCGTCTCTTTTATATTAAGTTCTTGTGACACAGAATAATAATAAATAACCTATAAAATCACCAACTTTCTCATAATACCATTAACAATTTGAGGGGAAATGTCAAGACTTTATGTATACTAAAAGATGGTTTCTGCAGAAACACATTGGGAATAGATATTGACAGAGGAACATTTGTACCAAGTGTAGTGTCATTTAATTAATGTAAAAATACAGTATAACTGTGTGGGGTCTCATTCAAAGTTATGTTACCATGTACAGAATGCATTCATACAGGGTTTCTTGTCAGCCTAGTAATCCATACACATAGATTACACATGGGACAGTACTGCTAAGCAATCATTCTGTATGTATATAGAAACATAGAAAGTGATGGCAGATAAGAGCCAAGCAGCCCATCCAGTCTGCCCAGTTTTTTTTAAACTATACTGAGCCTAAACCCTTTATTTTAACCTATATTTATCCCAAGCATGTTTAAACTGTCCTGCTGTATTAGCCTTTCTGCAGAATGGGCCCAATCCTGCACTACGGACGACAGGGGAATAATGTACAGCGCATATGTAATTTTCCTGCATGCGACAACAGTCATGATGCCATAAGGGTCGGCGTGCGTAACGTATGTTGCGTATACCGGCTCTTACAAGAAAGGGGCTTCCCCCCCCATTACGAGTGTCATTTCTCTGCTGTCAAGACATGGTAATATGGGGAAGGGTCGGGGGAAGCCCCGTTACGATCAGGTATTCGTAAGGCCACATATGTGATCGTAAAAGTTAAGGTAGGATGTAAATCTGGACACTTACGTGTTCAGATTAACATCCGCGTGCGGGGAGTGCATGGGGCGTGTACTCCCCGCTATGATGATGGCCGTAATGACCTCCGGGCCTGTAAGGTGCCCGTAGGTCTGGATCCGGCCCAATGTGTATTCCATTCGCCTGTGTATTATTTGTTATCTGGCACCACTTATTCCATAGAATATAACTATTTTGCCGAACTAAATACACCCACGTGGAGAATTTTAATGTAATTTCCCATTAAAGAAAAGCCTTTGTGATAAAGCTGACTGCCTATAATGCAAAGTGCACCTCAGTTCTGCCATAGTACTATGATGAGATATAGATGGGATTGGGCACTATCCCTACTCCTGTGTTTTCTCTGTGAAGCTGTCATGTTTTTGGGATTGTATAATCTAATTATATATGAGCTTCTTCATATGGGTATACAATATTAAAATACAATATTAATTCTCTATAAAACCTGATCCTGTTCAACACTTACAATAAAATTATATAGACTGAGATGGTACAGTTCCCATTAGATGCACTAGGACAAGAGGAAACCTATATGTAAAACAAAGTGATGTTATTCCATTTTTAGACACACTGGAAATTTAAGATAATATAATATTTAAGATAATATTGTCCATAAAATAAAAATAAATTGCTTCCACTCCCACTAGGTATCATGTCCCTTGCTAGTTGTGTTCAGTAACCTTGCTAGGAGACCCCCTTGGCTGGTGACAAGAAGTAATTTTCGAGGTTAAGTACAGTATGCCGTGAAGAGAGAGGTCTCTTGGCACAACAAACACTCACAGCGGCTTAACTCCTTATATGCTGAGGTGTATAGATAGTACATTGTCAGGTGGATGCTGTTTCTCTGCATATTGGTAAATATTAAGCTAAGTATACAAGGATATTCAGATTTTCAGTCCAGGGCCATAATTAATGCGCACTCCTGATTTATCCCTCGGCAAAACTGTTTAAGAAAATTTTAGACCACAAACAACTTGTGCTATAGTCCATCATCCATATTTTTTCCTTTGTGTAAGCATTAATGACTCTATCAGGAAAAACTCAAACATGAACAAATAGATTTGAAGTCATCCATCATCTAAATTGTCCTTAGTATATCATATTTTTTTTACATTTATATTATATGTGAGAGATGTTTTATATTAGCTTTGTATACTCCTTTACGTCATTATATTGTGTAATTTTAGCTACCCCCTTTGTGCAGTATTTGACAGAACCCTGATACAAAAGAAATAACAGGAGGCTTAGTTCTATAAATTCTTATTTTAGCATCTGTATAATTCCACATAATTGGGTTACTTTCTTCCTACACATACCGTTTATTGCTGCATAGGAAAGGTGCACCACCTGCTGGCTGAAATAGAAATCCTATATAAACTCTCCTTATGTAAGCTTTGAGCTTTTGTTTTGTTGTTCTTTTTTTTGTTTTGTTAGGTAGTTCCAAGTGCAGAACAGATTTATAATAAAATAATTGACAGGGAAAGATTAATTAGTAACCACATGTAATGGTCTGTATTTCCCCCTTTTTATGGAATGTCTAGTAAATACACCACTATTACATCCGAAGATCAGCGGAAATTGTATGAAGAGGACTTTGCTTCTGATTACACAGAGTATCTAGAGCTTCATGCCAAGATTGGAAAAGTGCTGGACAGATTTATGCATCTTGGCTCAAAAATGAAGAAACATCAGCAGGGGACAGTAGAGCACAAGGTAGATGCATATTGTAATAGATGGCTCTTCCGTTACCAGGTTTTGCTTCTGACCTTTCTATGCTGGAATCTCAATTATTAATGGATGGAAGTTTGTCATGACATTGATCTTTCTTTTCTATCTATCTATCTATCTATCTATCACATATCTATCAATTATTTTTATTATTTTCAATGGTCAGCTGCTCACCACTGCATGACAGTTATATTTATAGAATATACTTTTTAGAATATTTCTCTTCTTATTTTCTCTTTTCTCTTAGATGGTTCAAAAAAAGATTGTGACTGAATATAAGAAGTTCAAAAAGGTAAGAAATCTACTCTCTATATAAATGAAAGACCTGAGCTTATATCTGGTATTTACTGGGTTGCCCAAATCTCCCCTATATATATTTGTATAACATTATATATATATAT
>WWET01000941.1:0-20522 GCA_011038615.1 Limnodynastes dumerilii
CCTCAGGCCATCTTGGCCTCCAAGTCATCACTTAGTCCATCTGGGCCTCCAAATCATCACCTCAGGCCACCTGGGCCTCCAAGCCATCACCTCAGGCCATCTGGGCCTCCAAGCAATCACCTCAGGCCATCTGGGCCTCCAAGTCATCACATGAAGCCATCTGGGCCTCTAAGTCATCACCTCAGGCCATTTTAGCCTCCAGGTCATCACATGAGGCCATCTCGGCCTCCAAGTCATCACCTCAGCCCATCACAAGCCATTTCATCATCACCTGAGGCTATCTCAGCCTCCAAGTCATCACCTCAGGCCATCTGGGCCTCCGAGTCATCACCTCAGGCCAATTGGAACTCCAAGTCATCACCTCAGGCCATCTCGGCCTCCAAGTCATCACTTCAGGCCATATGGGCCTCCAAGTCATTACCTCAGTTCATCTGGGCCTCCAAGTCATCACCTTGGGCCATTTGGGCCTCCAAGTCATCACCTCGGGCCATCTGGGCTTCCAAGTCATCACCTCGGCCATTTGGGCATCCAAGTCATCACCTCAAGCCACCTGGGCCTCCAAGTCATCATCTCAGGACATCTGGGCCTCCAAGTCATCACCTCAGGCCATCTGGGCCTCCAAGTCATCACCTCAGGCCATTTGGGCCTCCAAGTCATCACCTAAGGCCATCTGGGCCTCCAAGTCATCACCCAAATCCATCTGGGCCTCCAAGTCATCACCTCAAGCCACCTGGGCCTCCAAGTCATCATCTCAGGCCATCTGGGCCTACAAGTCATCACATCATGCCATCTGGGCCTCCAAGTCATAACCTCAGGCCATTTGGGCCTCCAAGTCATCACCTCAGGCCATTTGGGCCTCCAAGTCATCACCTCAGGCCATTTGGGCCTCCAAATCATCACCTCAGGCCATCTGGGCCTCCAAGTCATCACCTCAGGCCATCTGGGCCTCCAAGTCATCACCTCAGGCTATCTGGGCCTCCAAGTCATCACCTCAGGCTATCTCTGCCTCCAAGACATCACCTCAGGCCATCTCGGCCTCCAAGTCATCACCCCAGGCCATCTTGGCCTCCAAGTCATCACTTCAGGCCATCTCGGCCTCCAAGTCATGATTTCAGGCCATCTCGGCCTCCAAGTCATGGTTTCAGGCCATCTCAGCCTCCAAGTCATAACCTCAGGCCATGTCAGCCTCCAAGTCATCACCTCAGGCCATCTGGGCCTCCAAGTCATCACCTCAGGCCATGTCGGCCTCCAAGTCATCACCTAAGCCCATCTGGGCCTCCAAGTCATCACCTCAGGCTATCTCGTCTTTACCTCAGGCCATCTCAGCCTCCAAGTCATGATTTCAGGCCATCTCGGCCTCCAAGTCATGATTTCAGGCCATCTCGGCCTCCAAGTCATGATTTCAGGCCATCTCAGCCTCCAAGTCATAACCTCAGGCCATGTCAGCCTCCAAGTCATCACCTCAGTCCATCTGGGCCTCCAAGTCATCACCTCAGTCCATCTGGGCCTCCACGTCATCACCTCAGTCCATCTGGGCCTCCAAGTCATCACCTCAGTCCATCTGGGCCTCCAAGTCATCATCTCAGGCCATTTGGGCCTCCAAGTCATCATCTCAGGCCATTTGGGCCTCCAAGTCATCACATCACCTCAGCTGGGCCTCCAAGTCATCACCTCAGGCCATCTGGGCATCCAAGTCATCACCTCAGCCTATCTGGGCCTCCAAATCATCACCTTAGGCCATCTGGGCCTCCAAGTCATCACGTAAGGCTATCTGGGCCTCCAAGTCATCACCAGAGGCCACCTGGGCCTCCAAGTTATCACCTCAGACCACTTGGGCCTCCAAGTCATCACCTCGGTCCATCTGGGCCTCCTAGTCATCACCTCGGGCCATCTGGGCCTCCAAGTCATCACCTTGGGCCATCTGGGCCTCCAAGTCATCACCTCGGTCCATCTGGGCCTCCTAGTCATCACCTCGGGCCATCTCAGGATCCAAGTCATCACCTCGGGCCATTTCGGCCTCCAAGTCATCACCTCGAGCCATCTTGGCCTCCAAGTCATAACCTCGGGCCATCTCAGCTTTCAAGTCATTATCTCAGGCCATCTTGGCCTCCAAGTCAACATCTCAGGCCACCTCATTCCATTTGGGCCCCCAAGTCATCACCTCAGACCATGTCGGCCTCCAAGTCATCACCTCAGGCCATCTGGGCCTCCAAGTCATCACCTCAGACCACCTGGGCCTTCAAGTCTTCACCTCAGGCCCTCTGTGCCTCCAAGTCATCACCTCAGGCTATCTCGGCCTCCATGTCATCACCTCAGGCCCTCTGTGCCTCCAAGTCATCACCTCAGGCTCTCTGTGCCTCCAAGTCATCACCTCAGGCTCTCTGTGCCTCCAAGTCATCACCTCAGGCTATCTCGGCCTCCATGTCATCACCTCAGGCCATCTGGGCCTCCAAGTCATGATTTCAGGCCATTTCAGGCCACCTCCACCTCAAAGTCATCATCTCAGGCCATCTGGGCCTCCAAGTAATCATCTCAGGCCATTTGGGCCTCCAAGTCATCACCTCAGCCTATCTGGGCCTTCAAGTCATCACCTCAGGCCATCTAAGCCTCCAAGTCATCACCTCAGGCCATCTGGGCCTCAAAGTCATCACCTCAGGCCATCTGGGCCTCCAAGTCATCATCTCAGGCCATTTGGGCCTCCAAGTCATCATCTCAGGCCATTTGGGCCTCCAAGTCATCACCTCAGCCTATCTGGGCCTGCAAGTCATCACCTCAGGCCATCTGGGCCTCCAAGTCATCACCTCAGGCCATCTCGGCATCCAAGTCATCACTTCAGGCCATCTCATCATCACCTCAGGCCATATCGGCCTCCAAGTCATGATCTCAGGCCATCTCCGCCTCCAAGTTATCATCTCAGGCCATCTCGGCCTCCAAGTCATCGCCTTGGGCCATCTCTGCCTCCAAGTCATCACCTCGGGCCATCTGGGCCTCCAAGTCATAACCTCAGGCCATGTGGGCCTCCAAGTCATGTCAGGCCATCTCAGCCTCCATGTCATCTCAGGCCATCTCAGACTCCGATACTGCAAGTTTGCCGATATATCTCCATGGTGCATAGACTAGGATCAGAACAGTACTGTTACATTACTCTAGATATATATATATAATAAACATATAACACAATACATAGATTTTTAAAAGAATGAGTGAGTGAATCAATCAATCAATGAATCAATCAACAATTTAATTAAATAATAACAAGCTATTCCTATATAAAAGAGAATTAGTTGAAGTTTCCACATATCTATGTTGTATAAAGGTGACAGTTTTGTTTTGATGTACTCACTGAACACCTTTCGGCAGCTTGATCCCTTGTTATCATCTCCTGTGGTGTTCCCACGTAGGTGACCTCAGTCGCTTTCTTTCTGGCAGCAGTTGTTGCAGGTTTTGATAAACAGATGTCCCATGATTGGCAGTTGGCCGTTTTATTATTTATACTGTGACATCTATTCCAGGCAGGGTAATGGAGCTCTGCTTGTGATAATTATCTGCCGGGAGTAGGAATTAGCACAGTGTTTCACTAATATTAATAAATGAAAATGATAAATCTACACATTTTTGAGGCTCCCTAATTTTGCATTCTAAATAGTGTAATATGCAGTAGGTTAGTGTAATTCTGGTACCATGGGCAGTACTGCTCCTAGGCATTGGGATCAGAGAGAGGACCAGCTTTACTATCACACTATTATTTAGACTTGGGATAGATAACATCACCTATCAACTCCAACACTGTTTGCAGCAGATGAAATATGACTCCCCTGCAATCAACATGGTTTAGCCCAGGAGTAACTAATTTCAAGCACTTACTTAAGACTGGATCCAGTCTGGATCAACATATATGTTGCACATCATTACTACACATAGCACAGTATTGTTCTTCTTTTAAAGTTCCTTAACAACATGTATAGATTCCCAACAATAAACATTTTTCAGACAATAAACATTAATTTACAATTTAAATTTACCGTTTTCGAAGTTGGATTAGGGTCCGAACCTAATTTTGTTGCTTGGAGAAATAAGTGAAATTATCATAAATTTGCTGCCACACAGCATGTGCAGAAATCTTCACACCATCTTGGTAAAGTTTCTCCATTATCTTCTCATCCAGATAACGGACCTCCTGATTAGAAGAATTAGCAGTTATCTTTTTGCTCTATGGACCCATAATTGCAGCCATAAGTACTTACGTACACGTATTTAAGCACTCGTGTCGTTAGAAATTTGCTTCTTATTGGCTGTCATGTATAAGGAATATTTTTTTTTTTTAAACATTCCAAAAAAAACACGTGTAGTAATCCTTCTAAATCGCATCTCCTTGAACTAGCCAATGATCTTGCAAGAACACACATTGACTTTGATATTGGCCAATGGCGTGTTCAATGGGTGGTATATAAGATCCTTGGAGACGTGGTTACATAGAAATATAGAAAGTGATGACAGACAAGAGCCACATGGCTCATCCAGTTGTTTATTTAAAACTATACTGACCCTACTCCCTATTTACCCTTAATTTGGTTTGGTTCTGTAACTTCCAATCGCGTAATTTTTTACTCCCTAGCGTCTGTCCTACATTTTATGAAGAATTTTATAACGGCTGCTGCCCGAGCGAATCCCTTTTTAGCACCCGGGAATTGATTATCCTAGTGGCCAAAAAGTGCCGCATCGACCAGTTTATGCAGAGGTGGTCGGCATCCAGACTTGCTTGCTGAAATCCGGGAAGCAATTGTGCAACATGACCGCTGTAAGTACTTAGAAATGTGTCTTAAGCAATTCTTAATTTAGTAATAAAGCATGTACTAGAGAATATAGGGAGCATGAGTTTTGTCTTCATGAACTCTGAAAGACAGCATTTACGCAATCTACATAAGGAAGAGATACGTAGATAACATAAAAAAATGTACGACGCATGCGCAGTTGGAAAAAACGCCAAACACCAGACGTATATGTTATATGTCTGGTAGTCTGCATACGGCCCATTATCTTCCAGGATCCCCTGTGTTCCCAGATCAGGGCCATGCTGCATATGTTGCAGTAACTGAGCCAGTTGGCACAGTGTCTGGAGCTGCAAATTTTAAGCCGCAGACGGCACTGATTGTGTCATGTAAATAGTTCTGTGTATGTTGTTGTTTTTGATATTGTACATTTTATGAGTGTAAATATTTAAATTTTATTATAAAGTGTAAAGTTTTCATACAAATGTTGGTGTTTTATTTTTAATAATTATCCATGTGTTCAATTATAGACACTTAGGGTGACATTTTTACACAAAAGTAAATAAACACATACATAAACAACACTAGTAACATTTCATCATTAATCATTTATTTGAACAATTACATTATGATAGACAACATACAAGTACCTACACATAGATTTAGCATTATAAGAATGTGCACTTGCTCATTTTATATGTTAAAAAAAAAACCATGACAAAAAAATTAGGAACAACAGGACATAATATGCTGGCTACATCAGTCAGTTTAAGGTATTTAAACTGACTGATGTGATCCTTATTAAAGTATTGATTAAGTACATTAGCATACAGTTGTTTGAATTTACACCTGTGAGATCCACAATTAGCATCTGTTGAAGTATGATAGCGTACGTATGTGCCTTTTTACGGACGTTTGTGGACATAAATAATGCATACGGTTGTGTTTTAATCAGTCTCGTATGTAATGCTGGATCACACGTACGTCATTTTGCCTACATATGCAACAAGTGTAAATAAATACATACATACATACGTACTTTCACGTACATAACTCTGGATCTACCCTCTTATCACAATATTGGTTGGTTATATCAAATACCAATAACTCACAACAATTTATAAAACAACATTTATTAAATTATTTCAATAAGATGTGGGAAATATAAAATCATCTATCAAAAAACCTATTGCTGCTGATATAACATACTGTATGTACACAAAAAATAAATGCAATAAAGCCGTGTCTGGGCAGGTAGGTGGTACAGTAAACCTGTTATATTCAAATTTTAGGAGTTATTTATAGAAGTAAATTCAGTGTCAATACATCATACAACTGATATGAAATAACTGTTGGTTATGAAAGAAAATTAGAGTTAAGGTAACTCTTAAAAAAGCTCCCTAATCTAAATAATTAAACTTAAACCTATCCAGGTGCCTGCCACCTCACTGTGGAACTTCACCCCCCTGTTGGGGTATAACTGAATAAAAACAGAATGGAAGTTGCTCAATCAGTTTATAAGTATATGTTAAACAGGTGCGTGAAAGGCAGGGGGTTAATCTGCTTGCCACAGAAACAAAGGGAAAAATAGCCCCAGCACACTGCCATAAACCAGTAACAAACTCTACTGTTCTATCTGTAAAATAAAACACAGAAATGTTCGTTACACATATTTGATCAAATATGGGATAAGCCACCAGCCACCGTCAAGGCTTTTCTGTATATGGTGGTCCTAACTCTAAAATTGAGAGTCCCAATGTTGGGTCCCATATATATGTTTATAAATTGAGAGCCAACTTACCTAGGAGACACCCCTTAAAGTCTCCAAAATGGCTGCTGTGAAACAGCTCTCCCTGTCAGCAACTGGTCCCAGGCATGCCCACACACAGAATAAAAACAGAATGGAAGTTGCTCAATCAATTTATAAGTATATGTTAAACAGGTGCGTGAAAGGCAGGGGGTTAATCTGCTTGCCACAGAAACAAAAGGAAAGAAAAGCCCCAGCAGGGTATAACTGACCCTACCCTGCTGTAGAAGTGCCCAATCCCCGCTAAGATATACATTATGGGTTCAAAAACAATCAAAGGGCAGCGTTCAGGGATGTGATGCAGTAATAATGCAAAAACCATACCAGTGTAACAGAAAAACAAAGTACATGAAAAAATAAAATAACCAGCAATAGGGAAATAAAATGGGGTTACCGAGGTGCACCTCTGGTCCCCCTTACCAACGTGCGTTTCTCCAGACATGGCTTTCTCAAGGATGAAGGCGCCTGCAGGATGAGTGTGTCTCCATGAGTTGCTTTCCAGTATTCTGTTATAGTGTGCATCTCATTTAGGATATTCTACAGTCTGTAGCAGCAGTTTCTTAATAAGTTGTACCTTAGGAAGATGACTTTTGATTCTATTTTACAGAGAACTTTTAATCTCAACATATCCTATGCATCAATTGGTGCGTAAAACGAAATACTGATAAATGGGGGGGTTTTAAATAAAAGAGATTCGCTCAGGAAAGTTAGTGATGTTTAGATGCAGTTTATTTAATATCACCAGACAAGATGTGATCTTACAAACAAATGCAGTGTAATTATTTGAAATAATAATGGGGTAGATCCAGAACTACGTTTGCCGTACGTTTATTTGCGTAGCGTATTTTCGTGCGCGTAAATTCGTTACACTCCCCTTGGCAAACCCCTTGAACGTGCGTATTTTGTCAAGATACGCTTTCCAAACCCTACCTTAACTTTTTCCAACGTAACCGCAGTCATATGCACACGTACGTATGGGCTAGACGAATTTACGCAGCTAAGCGCGCCCATACTGTACACTTTAAATACAACCCCCCCCCCGCCTACTTCACGTATTTCAGACGTATTTTGGACGCACGTAAAATTGGCACGCCCACACAGTATTTATGTGACACATACGTGAATGGCCCATACGTTCACAATTACGCTACACTATTGAGCGTATTTTCTATGGTGCGCATGCGCAGTACTTACAAATACGCGATTTTTCGTCTCCGCCACGCGTAAATTCGCTCCGAAGCGTTGTTCTGGATCAGGCCCAATAATAGTAATACGGTCACTGGGAAGGGCCAATGCACAATGACTTCCCTATATTATATGTTAGATTATACTCGCCCTAATATGAGTGGTTATCTGCCTCACAGCACAGCTTCTCCCCAGTGTGGGGTTCATCAGACCCTGCACCATGCTAGAAATGCCTAAAATAATCTAAAAATAGCGAACATTCAACTAACTAAGGGGTAGATCCAGAACTACGTTTGCAATACGTTTCCTCACGTAGCGTATTTGTGCGTACATTCTATACACTCCCCTTGTCACACCCCTTGAATGTACGTATTTTAACCAAGATACGCTTTCCAAACCCTACCTTAACTTTTGGCAACGTAACAAATGTGATCCGCACAAGTACGTATTGGCAACACGTATTTACGCAGCTAAGCACGCCCATACTGCACACTTTAAATACAAATTACCTTATTTTACCAAGCGTAGTTTCCTTCTTAAGACAGAAATGACATACGAACAGTGCCTCCCCCCCCCCGGCTAATCTAAATCCCTCTCCTCCGTCCCACTTCTAACTAAACACTCCCCAAGGCGACATTAGCACGCCTCTGTCTATCTAAACTATTCTGTGCGGTAGACCGCACAGAGGCAATCTACTTACCTAACTACTACCTACGCCTGTGTAGTAGGTCATTTCTTAAATCTACACAAACGAAGAAGCTGTGTTTTATTTTATTTTATTTAATCAGATTCAGTGTTTCTGCTATCTGCTGCAGTGAGAGGAAAATACACAAACATTCAGGAGAAGGGAGAGTGTATACAGTGAGAAGTGGAGGGTTAGGAAGGAGAAGGATCGGAGGAGAAGGAAGAAGGGAGAATAAAAAGACAATGTATGGAGCAAAACTATAATTGCCTGGTCTGTTCCTTGGGTCTGGTCTGGCCCCTCCTTACCAGCGCCCAGGAATGTTATTATTTCTAGGCTTTACACCAATCCCTGTCTGGGACATTTGCAGTACTTCTCTGAGAAGAGGCCGTGGGCCCTGCAGAGGTCTGGTTGTGACTACAGGGCCTAAATGAAGAATAAAGTGAAATATGTAACAATGGAACACGATAATATCATTGTGTGAATATCTTTAAAGCAATAGAACAGACCCCTAAATAAACCGTAGCACTGTTTATTGACCAGATTAGAAATATTGGCTTGGATTCACAAGACCGTACCTGTTGCACATATGGGACCAGATTCAGACTTCCGCACGCTTTCCATGCGTGCGGATGCCTGTAATTACGCGAGCAAGAGGGCGTCATCCCATGTAACGCTAGAGATGACATGAGTGATTGATAGGGGGTGGGGTTTAATGACGCAATTTGCATAAATTGCAATCTAAGGCTTCCCTCCAGGTTCTCCCGGAGGGACGCTTTGAAAAGTCGGCAACCCTGCATAATATGCAGCTGCATTTGTCTTGTGCACGGCTGCTTTTAACTATAAAATACATCATATATATATTATAATACATACACAGCTCAATATCATACTTGCAGGCACTCCTACATGACCCATTCCACTAAGTACAAAACAATCTGATACTGAGCTTCCAGCAATTACTGGGAATTTTCCAGACATTCTGTAGATTTTGGTCCAACATGACCCATTCCACCGGTTACACAATACTCCGCTCTTGAGCTTCCAACTGTCCCTCACCTGGTTTTAATGAATTAACTGATGTTTGAAAACATTTTTCTCTTCAACACAGGTGGTTTCCATAGTAACTGACAGCTGGAAAACCAGGAGCAGAGAATTTTTATACCTAATGGATTGGGCCATAATGCATAGTCTGACCCGACCTTTCTGGTAACATGAATACAAATAGTCTTATTTGCAGGTCTCCAGTCCTGCAGATCACAATGCATCGTCACCTGGACTAATCTATGATATTTAGTTTTTAGCAGTTCAAACATATTTTTGTGGCTTGCATGAACAAACCCTCCTGAGAGACAGCCCTGTGTCTACATTCCCTAATCCCAGCCATGTACTAAACCTGAGGGTTAGGCTCTTCAAACACTCATTTTGCCTCAGGTATCTAAGGGGTTAATGCAATCCAGCCCTTTTTACCCCACAGGTGTGAATGCCCCAAAATCATGTGATGGGATCACATGATCTCTGCACCACAGGGGTGAATGTCTGCTAATGGGATTTTTGCACCACAAAAGAATCCTGCAAAGACACATTACAGCATAGGTCGAGACTAGAGTTAAGTATTGGATACCAGAGGAGACTGGATGTAATGATTTTGTGTGTACAGTGTACATTAGTCTAGAAGTCTTTAGGGAAGACATTTACAATCTAGAATAATTCAGGAGAAGACAGAAACCTTTGCATAGGGAGTAGGACAGTTTTATTAGTAGAGAATAGTAATGGATCTAGGATTGACCCTTGTGGTCTCCAAACAGGTAAAGAGCAGGGTACAGGGACTCAGAAACTTCACTACTAAAAGTGTGATTTGATAAATACCTCCTTGAATCAACAGCTGGGGAGGGGGGGGTGGAATGTTTGAGAAAATACAAAAGAAAAGTTCTTAATTCAGTTAATTATATCCCCAGTAATTTTTTGGGGTTAAGAACAAGGGATTGTATTGTTTGGGCCAATATGAGACTAGTGATACAGATGGAGCAGACTTTATTGCCCATTGTCAGTCTAATCTAAATAGTCTTTCAGGAAATTGGATTTTGCCTAATTGCATGAATGTAACGTCAGCTCCTTGGCACAGAATTATGATCCTATGTTTTTGCTTTTCATATATTGTCAATGCAATTATCTATCTGTCTAGCTGTCTCTCTATCTATCGTGGGTCTCTCTTCTATGTTTAGCATATCATTGTTTTTCATGATGCGAAAACATCTTGAATTTCTTTGATGGGAACTTCACTCCGCTAAAAATCTTTGTTCATCTTTATGAATGGGGCGTTCTAGGGACACACTAGTTACAGCTTGTGTTATTGGTCAGTTTTGACTACAGTGATCTGTGCATACTATTGTGCACCTTTTTGGCACAGACAAGCTCCTCTGACCTCCTACTTTAATCATCTTCCATTTTGTCTGTCACCTAGGCTTATTCCACATACAGGGGCTGAAGTACTAATTTGATGGTTCAAAAGGGAGCATTTGAAACAAACACCTTTTCCCTGTGATATTGAATCCAAAATGATATACAAGAACATTAGTCATTTGTTAGCCATAAAATGTGCTGCTAGACTTGCAACAGGTGTGTCTGTAACATGCTAGAGAAGTTATTGGATAAAACCCCTGCTGACAAAAACGAACCCTAACCTATGGGGTAGATTAACTAAACTGCAAAAAAGCTAAAGTGAAATGTTTCTCTCCCTTTCCTATGACATTTTAGAGCGTCAGCGAGAATCTGGTTGCTATGGGTAACATCCATTTTTCCTTTTCTGCGCTGTAGTAATCTAGCCCTATGTGTGAGTGTGTGTGTTAGCTCCAACTGAACAAAATGACAAAAATTCTCTGTACAGCAGACCCTCCAATGTGACCCATTCCATTAGGTACAATTTAATCCGCTCCTGAGCTTCCAACTATCACTCACAGTATAAATGAATTAACTGATGTTTAAAAATACTATTTGCCTTTTTAACAAAGGTGGTTACCATAGTAACTGACCGTTGGAAACTGAGGAACAGAGTATTTTGTACCTAATGGAATGGGTCATGTTGGAGGGTATGGTACAGCGCTGCTAGAACTTGCAACAGAAAACTGTACATGTGTGATATACTAAGCTGCGGGAAAGGAAGATTTGAGATGTTGCCCATAGCAACCAATCAAATTCTAGCTGAATTTTTCTATTACGTGATAGGAAATGGAGAGCTAGAATCTGGTTGGTTGCTATGGGCAACATTTCCACTTTTCCTTTCCCGTAGCATTTTTACTGTTTGTAGATTTTACATTAGCACATGACACATTTTGCAATTTGTCCTCCTCTCTATCATAGAATTATGGATCTGAAAACCCA
Source organism: Limnodynastes dumerilii (assembly GCA_011038615.1). Lineage (NCBI taxonomy): Eukaryota > Metazoa > Chordata > Amphibia > Anura > Limnodynastidae > Limnodynastes > Limnodynastes dumerilii. The sequence continues at coordinate 11,825 of WWET01000941.1, forward strand.
ACATGTGATTCTCAAAACACCAGGTAAGAGGTTGTTGCATGATAAATCCCTGTTAAACATTGTATCATGTCTACAACATATGTGTTCAATAAAACGACTTCTCCTCCACCCTCAGCCAAGACTTCATCTACTGTGACCCCGGCCTGTAATCCATCGGACCTTGTTGACATTGACTTGAACACTCCTCAGCGACCATCTATGGGTGAGAATCCAGCTGTAGGTTCTCCCTTTCAGGGCTCAGGTCCTCGAAATCCACCATCTGGCAGAGTTGTCCTCTCTACAGCCACTCTACCCGCGGGTGTCAATGCTACAGCAACGCCTCAAGTTACCGCCTCAGTGGGTGCCAAACACAATGGGAAAACAGACGCGTTTCGATCATCCAACCTATCAGTTGGCATGAATGCCAGTCTAAATGCCACCTCTTTACCCACCTCTGGCAGACCAGGGCGTATTCTGTCTCAACCAAGCTATGATGTGCGAACGGGAAAGACCAAAACTTGCCACCAATCGAAGAAAATGAGTGCCAGCTTTGAGCGTAAGTAGACATTTTGCTGGGTAACCTTGTTGTCCTTCTTGATAGGCTGTATCCTAAGTTCCTATTGATCGGATCTGCATGTAAAGGATGCGTGGGGGTCCACAGTGGCAGGGTCGCTATATCCATGCATGCATGCGAATGTTCCATTAGCCACGTTCTTCGTACCAACAGACTTCTAAGAGCCACAGTCTACCTTAAGTGTTCCGACTTGTGAATGTGGTGGTGGGGGTTTGGAAGTCTAGATCGGTACACAGCACGTTGGCGCACCTAAACTGTACGTTGTAATGCCAAGTCATACCTACTTGGAGTCGCAATCTGGTCCTCCTTGACGGAAGCGTCGTTTGACCGGATCCAGTCTTAAAATAAAAAAGCGGGTCGTTTTCCAATCTGAATACGCTCACTTTTCGTTAAGGTACATATGCAAGTGACCCATTCCCAGAATGCATCTGGATCCAGAGTTCTGTGATGGGGTCATTTCCAGTGGTGTGCTGAGAAGTGCAATGTGATTCTGCTATGGAGGAGGGGGAAGTATGGTAATAAAACAGTGAGGGAGTTTCTGGAACCCTCAGTATTAGCTAGATTTGCGCGGCGTGTCCATGTTAAGTGAGGATGGCACCGAAGTTTTATGGCAGGGTCCAAGGATCGTATGTCCTATGTCAAAAGCTGGATCCAGCGAGGACTGTGCATCGGATTGCAGATGCCACTACATTTGGCATTGTAATCTTAAGTCTGGATAGAGCGGAATCTGTTCTGGTAACATGGATGCTTGCATAGAAGGCAAAAGCAGACAAAACACGCTCCGGATGTTTTCATGTGGTCAATTGGTTTAACAAAGTGGCTTTAAATGGTTTTATCGCAGTGTTTCTCAACCTCAGTCCTCAGGACCCCCTAACAGGTCCATATTTTCTAGGTTTCCTTAAAGAATCACATCAGCTTTTAAAATGTGACCGTTAGTAATGAACACACCTGTGCTCCAGCAGTGAGACCTGGAAAACATGCACTGTTAGTGGTCCCTGAGGACTTAGGTTGAGAAACACTGCCTTATCGTTTCAGGTTTGTGGTCTTTGACCTTTCAAATAGGTTTAAAAGTAATAACGTCGATGAATTGGAGTTGCGCAAATCTTTCCCCTGTGTTTTGCAAATCACGCTGCCATGGTTATGAAAATGTCTATATCGTTTAACCTGTTCTCATTTTGTTCTTTATGTAGTTGGTAAATGTTTTCGTCCCACGGCTGACCAGGCACCAGCATCTTCTGTAGCTCCATGCGTTACAAATGTAGATATAAGGTAGAACCCTCTTCTCTTCTATCTACTGTGCAACGCTACAACCTCTAATGAACGGAACGGGCGATATAACCTCCGCAATGGTCTCCGTTACAGTTCCACGCTGATCACTGAAGCTGTTGCCAAAGAAGCTTTTTTGGAATACGGAAGAAGTAAGTGTTGTTACGGAACAGCGCCGGCGAAACGGATGACTCTACAAGAACTGCAGCCCTTCAACGCTTACCGGGTGCGTCCTGTTCTCATATAAGAAAAAGATTATTTTAAGATCCGTTCTTCAAAAGCTACAAATAAATTGAAACCGGCATTTTGTGGAAAAGGCGCTGCAGATGTTTTGGGGGCCGATTTATCAACTTCAGGACTCTGGGCATCATTTATTATTACTCTATAACCTCGGGCTAGAGTTACTAAACTTCGGAAAAGGAAAAGTGGAGATGTTGCCCATAGCAACCAATGCGATTTTAGCTCTTACTTTTCTGTTACATACTAGTGTCAGCTAGAATCTGGTTGCTATGGACAACATCTCCATTTTTCTGATTCCACAGTTTAGTAAATCTTGCCCCTACTAATGTGTATATTAGCTAACTCCACAGCGCTTCAATATCATTGTTTAATCTTCTTCCACACTTACACAGCAAGGTAGTTGTTTTAAATCTTAAACTCTGGGGTGTACAATTGCAGACCTGCCACCATGACCCATTCCACTAGGTAGAAAATACTCTGCTCCTGAGCTTTCAGCAATCAGTTACTATGGTAACCACCTGTGTTGAAGAGAACTATTTTTCAAACATCTGTTCGTTCATTAAATCCAGGTGAGTGACAGTTGGAAGCTCAGGAGCAGAGTATTGTGTACCTGGTGGAAAGGGTCATGTTGGCGGGTCTGTAATTGACCATTTGTCTTTGGAATTCTGGTGCCAAGTACACAATGAATTTTTTTTCCCTTTGCCCCCCATAAAAGTAGAAGGGTAGAGCCGAAGATTGACGCCACTGTAATAGTTGCCGGTTATATCTTCGTAGCCAACTAAATACAGCCCGTATTGTCCAGATTGGTTAATATTTGTGTATGTGTAAAACATAGAGCAATATCATTGTGAGAGGAAGGGGCATCATTTTAGCATGTTTATGGTAGTGATTCCGTGCCTATCACCCTGTAGGATTTGGGCTCACTGTACTTTTACCTCTCCTGTTTCTGGTTATTTCTAGTACTGTCTGGAGACTTTCACAGAATCCCGTGTTTGCGAATGGATAACAGAACATTATACTGGTCAGTAATATTTATTATTAATAATATTATACCTCCTACTGTAATAAATGTTAGACAGGGGCGTAACTACAGGGGGTGTAAGGGTGTGGCTGCTACCAGACCCAAAGTAGAGGTGAGGCCTATGGCAGCTGCTCCTCCAGCACTGTAAGCAAGCTGTCAGAGGCTCCATATATGAGTGTATGTATAGCTGCATGTATGAGTATGTATGTATAGCTCCATGTACGAGTGGGTGGTGGGGCTTGCGGGAGCTTTGCCGGTTCTCCTGGGATACCGGGAGACCTGCCCAAATTTCGGGAGTCTCCCAGGTATTCTGGGATAGTCGGCAACCCTGATTAAACGGCCTAAAGCTTATACAGATTTACTTCTTTTTGAAATCACTTGATCTTTTCTCCTCGCAGGTCAGACTGTCAGCTCTTCAGCCAGCGGATCCATTCCTCAGCCATGGGATATCCCTGTGGTTGTTCCAAGCATCTTCAAGGATGAGGTTCAGAAGCTGGTGGTACCTAACACCACTGCCGTGAAGGTACAGTGGTATAGAAATCCTGTGGACCCTGTGCTAGAGACGGGGCACCTCTCAAGGCCTTAAATAAGGGTGTGTGTAGGAGCGTAACAGGGTGTGCAATGGGTACAGCTGCTACGTGTCCTGGAGGAGGGAGGGACCGTGGCAGCCGCTCCTTCCGCACCATAAGCAAACAGTTATAAGCTGACAGCTTAAAACCGCACTCAGCACTCCATAGGACAGCTTTAATCAGGCAGCGGTCCTGCCAAGCTCTGCCCCTGTCCCGCCAAGCTCCACCTAGTCCCAACTCTACACACTTGGACCCTGTCTCCTTGCTACGGAGTGCAAAGCGGAAGGGCAGTGTCTAAGTTAATATTTAAGTTTAATGGGTTACTAATTCATTGTGGGGGACGCCATATTTTTTTTTGCCCATGGCGCTAAAATTTCTAATTGCGACTCTGACCCCTATGACCGTCCTCTCTTCTTTATCTGCTTTTTGCAGGCTTGTCCGCGGTGTAACGGTCTGGGGAGGAACATGTGTCTGAAGTGTCACGGGACGGGAAGGGTGAGTAGCGGTAATGGACCAGAATTTTTTTTTTCCACCCTGGCCAGGTCTAGAAATGGCACTGCCGATAACCACACCCTACCTTATGTTTTCTGGCACTTGCAAATGTAAAATGGTGGCAGATGGGGAAGTCTGGATCCCTATGTGGCGCTTTGGCGCGCTTACACAATATGCGCCCACTTTTCAGTGCAAGCCCCCCTATCGGAATGGTCATTGCTCTGCAGCCTAGATAAGGCAGAATGTGCTTTGATTGGTTACCACGGAGATGCGCGCAGACTTCAAAAGCAGACAAAGTCCGATCCAAATGCACTACAGTGAAAAATTTTGTCCATAATTCTTAAGGTGTAGTGTCTTACCATGGCAAACACAGACACATGACCTATGAAGTAGTGAACAGAGGGGTTTTGCAATGCCCCTCTGCTCTGTGTGCTGAAAATTCCTCATGCCATCTGTCTTCCATTTCTTCTGCTCTGCTAAACTCCGTTTTCCCGTTGGCAGATTCAATGCATGTGGTGTAACGGGACGGGCAGACGCATGCAAATAGAGGTGTGTCACTCCTGCTATGGAAATGGCACAGAAAGGTGAGCAATATGACCTGATATTACTATGGAGAGACACAGTGTGTATGGTAACAGTGCTCAGTACTGTGTATGATCAGTCACACAGCAGTGTTACTACCAGGACTGAGGGGATATTACTATGGAGAGAGAGAGAGAGGGTGTATGGTAACAGTTCTCAGTGCTGTGAATGATCAGTCAAATTAGTTGCAAATAGAGTGGACAAATCTTAGAAGTAGCTTGAGGAATTTGGTAAGCATGTCTGTAGAAGTGAGTTTTAAGGGAGCGCTTGAAAGTTTGGTGAATAGAGGATAGTCTTAATGGGCAAGGAAGGTTGTTCCAGAGAGTGGGTGCAGCCCAGGAGAAGTCCTTTAACCGAAAATACGAGCATTTGGTTAGTGTGGAGGAGAGCTGTGTATCCTATGAAGATCTGAGAGAGTGAGCTGGGATATATCGTGACATGAGTGAGGAAATGTATGTGGGTACAGACTTGTTTATGGTCTTGTAGCTTAATTTTTTATATTTGACTCTGCAAGATGTAGAAATACAACCAAGAGGCATTAAGAAAGATTTTGGGTAAATGTAATTTTTAAAACCCCATGACATGTGATTTTAAACTGCTGTGCTCTTAGTCCTTGACTATCCATTAGTGGGTTAGTTATGGACACTATGAATATATATTGTATATAAACCCCCCCGTCACTGTGTCCTCAGCTGTAGAATGTGCAATCCAAACACTGCCCAGCGCTGTGTCACCTGTGTAGGAAAGGGACAAGTCTTGACCTTCATGCAACTCACGGTTACCTGGTAAGTACAGGGTGCTGGGATCTGCCCCCCTGAACCACCTCCAGATTAAGATGTGCTTCCCCTGTATAGGGAACCCCCAGAATTGAACTTTGAACTTTATTGTCTAGAATAAGGATTATTAATTTGGCAATATAAAGGCTAGATATAAATCCTCTGTCATCAGCCATTGTTACCTTTCCTATAGGTTTTACTGGCTGTGATGTACATTTACTCTCCATTTTATTCATGTCTTCAGGAAGAATAACATCGTTGTGTTTATAACGGACTATAATGCAGAATTTTCCAAGGAACTATTTAAAGACGTGAAAGGGGAAACCATCTTCACAGAAGAACAGTTGACGGTAAAAAGACTTCATTGATGTCATTCTTTTGTTTTTGCTGTATCCATTTTTTTTTTGTCTGTAGACCTATATGGTTTGGAACCAGTTTTACCAGTATAAACTTTCTGCAAATGTAAATATTTAACGTCCGTCAGAAACACCACAATGTATTTTTGCAAGATTTCTCCATACGTCCATAAGCATGTTAGATGCAGCCTTCACCTCCAATCACCTACACCTGTGGGTGTGCTACAAGAAAATGGCTGCCTCTTTTGAGGGTCCTGATGGTCACTCCTTCTCAAAGGTCTATATACACTGAATCATTAGTGATTCTGTTTTGGAACCCGCAAACTTTTTATTTCTTTCTGTTTTTATTACTGTAAATGCTTTAGACCAGACACTGCAGGTGTTGTACAAATACAATCCCAGACATTGATGACTTGTAGTTTCACAATACTTGCAGTGCCACTGGCTGCCTATGTGTGGTCTATACAGAGTATTTAATTACGATGTTAATTGATTATTTGTTTATTTTACCCCTAGGTGTCTCCTGTGGAAAATTTTCCTAACCCGTCTCTTACCCGGGCTTCCCAGAATGCTTTGGAGCAACACCAAATGCAATTCTCCTCTTCGTGTCGTATTCTGAGACAGGTATGTGTCACTAGGGGGCACTGTTATACACCCCTCTCTATTCCTTGCTCTGTGGTAGCAATTCAAGAGAAGGGAAAGGGGGAGGGGGGCTGTACCAGTTCCCCACTATGGAAGCAAGTCCAGTGACATCTTGCAAATAGATGAAGAAAGAAACCTATTTTTAGCACCTATTTTAGGAATGCTTTTGCATACATATGTTGTTCAGCCCCCAAAATGTTTTATTAAATATATCCTCTGCCAACCTGGGTAAAATAGAAGTATAGCTGCTATCTACTTATCTAACCTTATCCAGTCACCCCAAGTACCATCAGCTGAGAATCCCTGCTATAGTTATTAAAGGACACCTAAAATACAATCCTGTTTATAAAACAGTAGCTTTGTCATATGATTACTATTATATTGTGACAATGTAAATGTGAAATGTTTACTTTATAAGAAACTCATGCCATCTATCAGTTGCAATGGAACTAAAAATCCCATCATGCCTAGAGCAGTGTTCTAAACAGTCTGAGTCCGTCCATGTAACATACTGCTTGCTATAGGCCATATAGGTCATTGCTCCTAGGTGTGTACAGCTGGTTTGGAGGTAGTAGTGTCTGAAATTTAAGGGGTACCAGCTAAATTCTTACCCAAGTACCAGATTTGTCGGAGATGCCTCTGATCTTCCTTCATTCCCCCAGAGACACAGAATTGAGCTGCTTCCTCTGACTAAGGTGCAATACAGCTGGAAGGAGAATCCACAGAGTTATTTTGTGTATGGAAAAGAGAACAAGGTGTTTGTCCAAAGCTATCCTCAAAAGTGCTGCTGTCTGATCGTGTGACTGGACCGGACCAATGACATTTTACAGTACTAATATGTGGAAATGATCAGTGTTATCAGTGGCTTTCATCTACATTTCTGTACTTACAATGTCTCAAAATATTTAATTTTATTGTATTTCTTAATAATGGAGCCTCCTAATGGACTCAATAATAATAATCAGTGCTCTGGGGAATAGGGTTTCTTTGTTCACAAATATAAATAAATGTCTTCCTAGTGTTTCATTAATAGATTTTTGTGATGTAAATGTTTTGTTTCCATCTTAGATGTCGTCATGAGCAAATAAATATAGTAATTTATTAAAGTATTTCTATTATTCCTGGCATAGTTTTACTCTTTGTTTCATTATGTGCATGTGATTGTTTCATGGAAAGAATGAAGCTATATGTGAAACTATAACGGAAGTCACAAATTCCTTTTTGGATAACAAATTTGACCATTTTGATGCAATTTGCAAAAAGACCACAAGATGGCAGCGTTGTACTGCTCTTTATAGTATTATTTAGTCACCTTTGTAGTAAGCGTTAATACGGTTACTTATTTAGTAGCTTTATTGGCTTTTTTTATTAGCTATATCATTTATTTTTTTTATTAGCTCTATTGATTTTCATGGGAAGTTGCTTTGCAGTGTAAGTATTGCCTACTGTGGTATTACAATTATTGCACACAGACATTGTAATCATTACAAGCCTACACAAACGCTCCTCACAACCCCGATCTGCATCGACCTTTACGTGAACTACAGGTTTTTTTTAGGATAGTTGCCAAATTCTGAGTTTATTGTATGAAACTTTGCTGTGAATGCTACTATGACATATATAGATGCACAGCTATAATGTAGTCCTTATGGGAGCAGCCACAAAGACTGCTTTTCTTTCATGTGCAGTGAATATAACACAAACTAGATGACCGGGGGCGTCAGGCCTGTCTCTCCTGTGCTATTTATGAGGATTACATCCAGGACCAATCCCCCTTCTTGGGTACCACTGGCTCCTGTTTAATTATTCAGTCCTACTTCAAATCATATTAGCTTTTTAAAAGTCTGACTGCCAGACAAAGACAGTTTAGTACACAGATACAGGTTCATAGCTCTCAGCATGATATATAATACTATAAGTATAATGTCACAGTCAGTGGGGGATCTACTATGAAACTAATACCCCTTTCATACCTAAAACCCGGGTTAAACCTGAGTCAATGAACACGGCTTCTAGCCGTGTTGACTGGGCCGCCACCGTCATATAAATAAATAGCTCTGTAGCAGCAGGTATCGGTGGTAGGTTACCACTAATACCTGCTACGATAGAGCTAGGTAAGTATCGGTAAGTCCCCATCAGGTCTGGGACATTAGTCCTGGCTGTACCCCCCCCCCCCCCCCCCCCCCCCCACGGCCGCCGCG
>WWET01000941.1:67118-78728 GCA_011038615.1 Limnodynastes dumerilii
AAATAGTGTGATAATAAAGCTGGTCAGTATCTGTGTAATAATATAATAATAATAATATAATAGTATTAGAGATGAGAGGTGATAAATAGCAGTGTGATAGTAAAGCTGGTCAGTATCTGTGTGCAGTAAGCCCTCTATTACTATTCTTGAAATCCATAGGTGCGGATACAGTCCCCTGCTCCGATTTTAGGTGCCATAGGCAACCTTAACCAACTGTGCATATTTTCCCTCTTAAGTAGAATACGCACGGACAATGACCAGCCTACCTCCCAGAGTAATCTACACCCCCACCAAACCACTTTACCGAGCTTCCCACGGAGGCTGCCGTGGCACGCCTTCTCTTACCTTAAAAACTACATGCGTCCTTTAAAGACTGCATGTAGTTAATCTACGTGTTTAAGGGCTACGTAGATTGCGTAGTCATGCTGATTACGCATGCGCAGGACCAAAAATCGGTAAAATACAGGGCCCCATGTTGCTAGTAAGAGTGGTTCATAAACAGATGGAGGAGCTTAGCCCCTCCCCTGCTTATCTCCCGAGGAGCTTTGTAGGAGGCTGTGAAATCATCATCATTGGCCCTGTGCTTATGAACATTAGAATGTATAATTATACTGACAATGAGGCAGATCTAGACATTTTAGTGTTGGGGCAAAAAAGAAAAAAGTGCCTTTTCTCTAGTACTAGTAAACACTTTGGGCCGTATTCAGAGATCCGATTTAGTGGCGACTTCCGTGCGTATTTTTAGGTACGTTTCAACTGAGCATGCGTCGTAACCTTTTATACGCAGTTAACGTAGACGATACGCGCGGAAGGGCCAAGCGATTGGACTTGTGAATCGGACGTAGAAAAATCCGCACCTAACTCTGACATAAATATACGCACGGAAGGATTTGCATAGAAATGGACGGGGGAGGGGCATTTAAATGATGGAAAGTGGGCGCGATTACAACTATACGGCCGGAACTGTACGCACGGAAGACACATACGCTCCTAAGTGGAAGCGGATAGTTAACGCAGGTCTATGGAGGCGGAAGTCTCCGAGATGAAGGATTATCTAGGGGAGTGACTGGGGTTTTGGTGGGTGTAACTTGCTCCGTAGGTGCGTATATTTGCGATCGGATCGCAGCACGGAAGTCTGAATACGGCCCTTTAACCTTAAATATTAACTTAATGGTTCCCCTATTCAGCCTTGTACTCTGGGAACAACATAGTGCCTAGTTCAGAAATAGGGTCATTTTACGTACACAATATCATACCTAAGTTACACACTACTAAGGATAATGCCCCCCCGGCACTCTCCTTTCACGTACGTAACTTAGATAAGTTACGTGTTCAGAACTCTACCTTAACTTATTCTGACGGTGGACCAGGGCGGGCCCGATCCAAGCTAGAACATACACTTGATGGCGTTGACTATCTCTGTGTTCTGTCACAGTGCGTAAGCCTAGAACACGGCAGGACGCAATTATATTGAACTACAACTGACTGCAACTTGCTGATGGAACCGCATGCGTCTGTATGGGCTTTCTGTGGGAAGGAAGAGGAGGGAAAATGTGGAGTTCACAAATTATAACGCAAACTGTTTGTAATATCTGTGAATGAATGCACCATCTGTGGACAGGACACCATTGTGATGCTGTTACTCAAACCACAAACAACTGAAATATTTGCTGTTACACAAGAGACACGAGAGAGCCGAGATACTTCAGTAACTGTTATGTCTTTATTTAGAGTCAGTAAACAACAAATCAATCTTAGTATTAAAAAAAAAGCAATTAAATAAACACCCAATTGACGTAAGCAGTTTCCTTACATGGAGATTTGCTGTAAATGATTTTTATTATGCTTCGATGTTAATTCCAGATTTACAGAGTTGCAATAGGAAATAGAAAACCTTCCACCAAAATCCCAGTCTGGAAATTGCAGAGAACACAGAACTAGGGCCAGAGGGCTAGATCCAGACCTTGTTAAGTGCATGAACTTAGTTACTCCTGGGCTAAGCCATGTTGATTGCAGGGGGAGTCAAGTTAATTGTATTCTTTGCATGCAGGGATATATCTTTGAATTGCTTACTGCACACAGATACTGAACAGCTTTACTATCACACAGTTATTTAGACTTGGGATAGGAAACATCACCTCTCAACTCTAATACTGTTTACATCAAATGAAATATGACTCCCCTGAAATCAACATTGTTTAGTGCAGGTATAACTAAGTTCATGCACTTAACAAGGTCTGGATCCAGCCCATTGTCTGTTTCCTCATCTTGTCCTGGTGGCCTATATATCATATCCAGTATGAAGAATAACCCCCTGGGTTTCAATGGTTACCCGAGTAACTAATTTCAAACACTTGCTTAAGTCTGGATCCAGCCCAGAGTTACTAAGCTGCGGGTTTGGAAAAGGTGGAGATGTTGCCCATAGCAACCAATCAGATTCTATCTCTCACTTTCCATTTACATACTGGAGAATGTCAGCTAGAATCTGATTGGTTGCTATGGGCAACATCTCCACTTTTCCAAACCCGCAGCTTAGTGAATTTGGCCCCAAGTGTTATGACGACCATATACTACATCAAACACTAGAGAAGAATCTAGTGATCGAGATTTGCTTTCGATTTGTCTTTTGGTTTGTATCAGTAAACTCTTATTGAGTAGAATCCATATGGCTACAACATGGCGGTTTCGTGGTCTTGGGCTTTGGACGAATGAAATTGCTGATCAGACATAGAATAAGGTAAATATTGCAGCTTTGGAAGTATTTGGCTTGGAACCTAACGTCTCCAAACGCCAATATGCCATTGGGCAGAATAATCCCACTCCTGAGTTTCCATCTGTCACTTACCTGGTTTTAATGAATGAACTGATGTTTCAACACAGGTGGTTACCATAGTAACTGATGGTTGGAATCTCAGGAGTAGAGCATATTGTACCGGGTGGATTGGGGCATGTTAGAGGATCTGCTTCTGGTTCGTTTGCGCATAGCGATCCGCGAGTGCAGACCTGTGCACAGAAGCCACGCATCTGTGTGATCGCTCCGCAAACCAAGTCTGGAATTGGTGCGCAGTGCATCGACGCGCCTACACTATACATTGTAATACAAGTCACGCACAGGTTAACGCGCAAGGCGCTCTGTTGGAAGCTGGCAGAAATGTCATTGGACTGAATTCAGACCTCAGCTGGTGCTACACTCGGACTTCGGTGCGTAGCGGCACCAAAAATCCAAAGCCGGATCTTCACTGTATTCTAACTTCTGTGTGGACGAGGGGAGGCCACTCCCCTCCCTCTTATAGAGTAACGATCGCAGGACCTCACCTTGAATCTTGCGCCCCATTCCCTCTTTAAAATGGGTATACAAAAGTGAATGAGGGGAATATCGGCGCTTAGGATGAGGTTCATTGATATTATTTGATCATGGAAGATGACACAGTAATTAGAGATAATGGGCCTGATCCAGAACTACGCTTGGCCGCGATTTTACGCGTGGCGGAGACCTAAATTCGCAGTTTAGTACGCACTGCGCATGCGCACCATAGAAAATACGCACAGTCACGTAGCGGAATTGTGAACGTATGGGATATTCACGTATGTGTCACGTAAATACTTACGTGTGGGCGTGCCAATTTTACGTGCGACAACAATACGTTCGATTTACATGAAGTAGGTGGAGGTTTGTATTTAAAGTGTACAGTATGGGCGTGCTAAGTGGCGTACGTTCACGTAGTCTATACGTCCGTTAGCGGACGTACGCTGTTACGTGAGAAAAAGTTAAGGTAGGGTTTGGGAAGCGTATCTTGACAAAATACGTCCGTGCAAGGGGTGTGCTGAGGGTAGTTTAGCGAATTTACGCGCACGAAAATACGCTACGCGAATACACGTACGGCACTCGTAGTTCTGGATCTACCCCAATGTCATGTATACATTCATGGTTGACTTACACAAACACAATATGTACAAATATCAACATTTATCACAATTCGACGTACAAAAATAAATATTCGATCTGTTAGTATTCCAGTAATTTGGTATAATTGGGTCACTTTGTGGCAGCAACAAGGTCCTAGAGTCAACCGTGTACGTTTTCACGGTTACACCCTCTGGGAAAGCAGCACCACGGCAAACATTGCACTGAATAAGCCGCCATTTCTGAATGTGTCAGCTTGGGAGACGTGCTAATGGTCCAGATGTAGGAGGCTTTAGGAAAAGGATCATGGAAGTGTAATTCCGCTGGTCACTCAAGAAATTCTCGTCTATCGTGTGGACGGCTTTGCCATCTACCGCTCAGGAAAAATGGTCGCGGTGCCACGATTTGCCCTCGAACTGTTGGTAGTCTTCCGAGAATATTATCTGTGGGACAACAGAAAAGACGGAATAATTATTTTGATGATCTCTCTAAAAATAAATCCCAACAGTTAAGCATGCAACCTTTGGACAAAGTTAGCCCTGCCCCTGAGGAACAAGGCTCCGCCTAGAAATAGCCATTTCTAGATAGCCTGGAACAAAGATGATTATTTTTCTACTTTGGGATAGGACTATATAATTCTACCTGGATACAACGATATCTGCAGAGTGCAGCAAACTTATGTCATATCCAAAGGCAACAAAGAATGAAAGTGATATACCGCCACTCTGTGGCTAATACTCTTGTAAGGAAGGCAAACAAGTAAAGTAATGTATGTATTGAAATTACTGGAGGGCACAAGTATTATCTATAGGTCAACAGAGAAAATGAAACAGTTATTTTGATGATCTCTCTAAACATAAATCCTAACAGTTAAACATGCAACATATGGACAAAGTTAGCCCTGCCCTTGAGGAACAAGGCTCTGCCTCATCTACAAAGATATAGCCATTTCTAGATAGCCTGGAACAGAGAAACAACAGATATACAAGTATACTTGGAAAATAAAGTTATCTGAAGGTGAACAAGTTGTCAGATGTTGGCAATACGTCCAAGGCTCACACCCACCTCGTCGCATCCTGCGCAGCGCGCCCTTTCGCTTTCACTGTAATGTCTACCGCACCACAGGCGGTTGTTCTTCCAGAAGTAGATGAGGTTTACCAGCGGCTCTCTGCACTGGCAGCAGATGAAGCAGGCTGGGTGCCACTGCTTCTTGAAGCCCGCCCGATCGGCATACACGGCAGGGGCATCACCGGGCATTATATGCTGGCATAAATCACACAGCTAGAAGAGTATGGAGAAATGAGCATAAACTGCATTACTGAAAGACTTATATTTTTCTCAAGCATGGTTCAAATGCTCTATATAATTAACCTTTACCAATGCTGATGGGAGTCTATTCTACTTATCAACTTCTCTTCCAGAGAACTCATAATTCCTCACATTCCCTTCAGTGTCTGAAAAGCCGATCTTACGCTTACGCCCGCCATCCTAGCGACGGTGGGCGTTGTTCTGGATCAGGCCCTATGTCACTGCCCTGGGTCCTATAATGTATATGGCTGTATACTCACATAGTCTCTGCTGCTGGCAGACTCGTCTCTGGTGCCATTTGGGGTATTTGTTGCATTGGGGTCATTCTCTTCCAGTTTGATGCTGCAGGGTAATGCCACCTCTGCCACTCCCAAGGCGTTCTCCTTGTACTGCTTTACAAACGCCTCCATAATAGGTCTCTCACCCTGCGTCAGTCCCTGGCACTGTCCCGGATCATGATCGTAGGTGGGGAGCTGCCGTGCCAGCTGCAGGCGTCGATAGTGCGCCCCTTCCGTACCAGCTATGGGCTGCATCTTTTTAGGGATTAGCTCCATGTAGCGCATGGCCTGGGGATAGAAACAGGATCATATAATGGTTGTACGGTAAACATTTTATAAAAGACACAATCTCCGTGTATTACAAAAAGTGATTAAACCCAGTGCGGATCATTTATAGCAAACAAAGGAACGTTCAAAGAGTAAGTCATGAGAAAGGGTGAAACAAATTGCATCCATAATGGAATAGAACACTCCCCCATGGCATGAACACACCGCCATGATAGTATAAACACACCCCCATGATGGTATGAACACACCCCCATGATGGTATGAACACAACCCCATGATAGTATGAACACACCCCCATGATAGTATGAACACACCCCTATGATGGTATGAACACACCCCCATGGCAGCCTCTATGGGCTGGATCCAGACTTAAGTAAGTGCTTGAACTTAGTTACACCTGGGCTAAACCATGTTGATTGCAGGGGAAGTCAAGGTAATTGTATTCTTTGCATGCAGGGATATATCTTTGAATTGCTTACTGCACACAGATACTGACCAGCTTTACTATCACACTGTTATTTATCACCTCTCATCTCTAATACTATTATATTATTACACAGATACTGACCAGCTTTACTATCACACTGTTATTTAGACTTGGGATAGAAAACATCACCTCTCAGCTCTAATACTGTTTGCAACAGCTGAAATATGACTCCCCTGCAATCAACATGGTTTAGCCCAATTAGAGTAACTAATTTCAAGCACTTACTTAAGTCTGGATCCAGCTCAATGCCCCAGCGTAATAAAAATCGCTTACGCCGGCTGAAGTTAGGGTAGCGACTGTTTATACGCTAGGGCAAGGGGGAGTGTCGGGGGAGGGAAACGATGGTACGTTGAGCGCTCAGTGTACCATCGTAGGTTTGGATACGGCCCATAGACTCTTTAGTTCAAGATTTGTGACATACAATATATACGGATATATAGTTCAATCAGTAATTAACATAATTTGCGGTATAATTAAATGCACCATCAATGGCAATTAACATTAATTAACTTACTAATTACTGATCCTGAACTACGGCCGCCGTCGTTTTTACAGCAGCCGTATGCGTAAGAATGGCATTTCTGACGTTCTGCGCATGCGCCTGGCATATGTTACCCGCCGCAATCCATGGCTCTGTGGGGCGGGCAGCTCTGTAACTACGCTGTAGTTACGGAAGCTAGGCGGGAGGAGGGAGGGTAATTACGAGGGGATGGCTGGATTTAGGAGGTTACGCTCCTGTGTGAGCGTAGTTACATACAGTTACGCCGGGTGAAGTTAGGGTAGCCTTCAGCTCGCGTAACTGTGTGTAACTATGCTCACCCAGGGGGGGTGCACCAGAGCTACGGCCAGCTCGCCAGCATAGCTCTGGATCAGGCCCATAGTCTCACCAGACTACTAACAACGAGCTGTAATCACACCAAAGAGTGAGTTAGGTGCGGACAGATCGGCACCTAACTCACCCGTGCCTTATCTTATCGTGCCTAGTTTCCTTTTTAAGAAGGACATTACCCACGGACATTGCCTCTCCCCGTCCTCCCCGGCTAATGCGCAGTAGGTCATTTCGTAAAACTCTGCACCTAAGAAGCCGAAGCCTCTGAGGTGTGAACACAGTCCAACGTGACTGATCCGGCAAGAGCATGGATTTGATGAATCCTTTTGAGTTGGACAAACGTGAAACGCGTTGTGTCCAGCCACATGGAGTATGTTCGATATAAAGCTCTGTGTGGGTTTACATGACTTCCAAGGTGTTCATTGATCGTACCAGTTTTTGGTTAAGCCCCGGAGGAGCCCACTCATAGGTCACAGTGAGAAAGGTGGGGTCCTTGCGGGAGGTGATAGGGTTGGTGATGATCATACGATTCCTTTTGTAGATACGTTTACCCTCGCTGCCTTTCACGCGGGCTGTGAGTCCTGAGTAGCGGGTATCTGACAGCAGCTGCCCAATGCGATAGTCCTCTTCCCCATCCGTGGGCAGAGCATGATCTTCACGTGGGCACTGGCAATGCCCGCAAGTCTTCCTGCAATGACACAAAAGGACCTGAATCTCTTCTGTAGGGCAAAGCAATGTATTCATAAAGGATGAAACAGCAGTTAGGGTCTGAGTTAAGGTACAATACAGGGTGTAGAGTGTTAGTTTGGCATTCAGTGCACTGACAAAAGTGCCCACCGGGTTAATTAATCCATCCATAAGCGGGGACAGAGCGGAGGAGAGAGAGGAGGAGAGCCGGGACAGAGCCAAGGAGGAAGCAGGGACAGAGCAGAGGAGAGGGCGGAGACAGAGCGGAAGAGAGAGCGAGGACAGAGAAATGGAGAGAGTGGAGACAGAACGGAGGAGAGATCAGGGACAGAGCGGAGGAGAGAGTGAGGACACAGCGGAGGAGAGAGCGGGGACAGAGCGGAGGAGAGAGTGCAGACAGAGCAGAGCAGACAGTGGGAACAAAGCGGAGGAGACAGTGTGGAGAGAACAGAGACCCAGTGGAGGAGAGAGCGCAGACAGAGCAGAGGTGAGAGTGGAGACAGAGCAGAGGAGAGAGCAGGGTCAGAAAGGAGGAGAGAGCAGGGACAGAGCAGAGGAGAGAGGAGGGACAGATTGGAGGAGACAGTGTGAAAAGAGTAGAGGAGAGAGCAGAAACAGAGTGGAGAAAAGAGTGTGGACAGAGCAGAGGAGACAGCGTGGATAGAATGGAGGAGAGAGCAGAGACATAGTGCAGGAGGGAATGTAGAGAGAGCAGGGACAGAGCGGAGGAGAGAATGGACAAGGTAAGAAATGAGTTCCTTTGTTTGTGGCTGTATCATTGTAGAATGTGTTATTGTCCCCGTGGCGACTGGAGCCACAATATAGGGTACACAGTCAGTACTGGAATATAGAAAGGGAACCTCTCTGAAAACACACACTGATTTTTGGGGTCATCCAGAAGTTTGTGTGTTCTACATTCTTGCAGCCTCCCACCTAGAGGTGTAAGGAAGAGATACCAACGCTCCGACCTTTATCCCTTCCAAATATTCCGAACTCCAGAACCAGCCCTTTGTTTTATCCCCCCCTCACTATCTGCCAGAGAGCGTGATTAATGCCTGGATTACACGCGGCCTCTGCCCACATCAGTCCAGACCTAAGGTCATCAATACACCTACTGCGTCCACCCCCATTGGTGGATGACAGAGAACAGTCCTTCTGTGTCAGTGTATGACTTCACCCCTGTGATATCTACACGTGTTCTCAAGCCAACACTACAATATAACGAACAGTAAAAACTAGAGACTCTGGGCCGTATTAACAGATCCGTTTTTTTAAAAGTACGCAATTATACGCACGCATGTAACAAGGCCACACCCACCAACACCCAGGACACTCCCCTCTCCCGGCCGTGCAATCATAGACTTACACCTCCATAGAGCACTCTGATCTTTACGTGCGTATATGTCTTCCGTGCGTACGAGTCAGTACAGTCGCGCCCTCAAGCGCTCATTTAAATACCTCCCCCCACCCACTTTCATGTAAATTTTCAAGTACGTATTTCTACTATTGCGACTCTCCCGGAATGACCAGGAAGCTCCCGAAATTTGGGCAGTTCTCCCGGTATCCTGGGAAAGCCTGCAAATCTCCCCCAGAGGGCTCGGGGCCCAACCACGGCTCAAGTCTTGCCACCCTGCCTGGCAACAGTAGTATCCTAGTGTTGCTAGGGACAGGGAGGGACTTGATGACACATATTGCATGATCAAGCCCCTCCCCCATCCCTATTAAACCTAAAACGGGGTAAATTAATAGTCAAGGGGCGGAGCTTAATGTAAAGTTAACATAAATCACGTCATTAAGCCCCGCCCCCTGCATGCATCTATGGCTCCCTTCCTGGATCTTCCGGAGGGATGCTTTTAAAACTCGGCGACCCTGATTAATAATCCGCTCCTTGCTACTTATACCGATAGCTCCCTTCCCCTGTTCTGACCTCATCATACACCGCTACTGGCTGGGATGCAAGTAATAGACCTGTCCTGTTTTTCTCGGAAGGTTGAATGACTTGAAATATTTACATGGCGCAATTAGCGAGGACCTCTGGGTTCTGATTTCCCGGCTGTTCCCTCATTAGTTGCTATTTCTGTGAGTTTATGATCAGCAGAGCGCACAGGAGACCTACCAGACGTACAGAATGTAAGACCGGGCAGAGGAGCAAGTCAATATGTTCCCCTCATTTCGGCAATTACCGATGAGGCCAGATACGCTCCATAAATTGCTGCGTTATTGAGCCGCGTGATTGATACAGAATATTCTCTCGTTGTACAGATTCATGTTCAGAGTATTTATATTCAGCCGGAATAGGAGCCGTTCTCGTCTCTGCTGCGATCTAACGTCATTAATAATTCGCAAAGCGTCTGAAGGAGTCGCTTGGTTTAATTTGTCATCTCGCAACACATTTCTAATATTGTTTGTTTATTTCAGTTTAATTCTGTGCTTGTTCCGTGGATTTATGTTGCTGTCTGTTGTGATCATCTCTCTAGGCGCACAGTCATTATTTCCTCATGTCACTTTAGTTCCCGGTATGTCCTGAGCGACCTGTAGTGTTTCCGTTCCCGTGGTACTACAAGTACCAGCATTTCCGGGAACCTCTGACAATGATTACAGTACTCCTGAATCTAGAGTGAGACCCAGGAGACCCACGAAATTTGGGCAGGTCTCCCGGCATCGCGGAAGAGCAGGCAAAGCTCCTGCAAGTCCTGACCGTCTGCCTGTCATTACAGCAATTCTTAGGACCCGATTCAATTGCTCGCGATGCCTGTTTGCAGCTCTTTTTTTTGCAAATTAGAATTGCGCATTTTAATATGTACCTCATAGAGGTGCGTATTAAAACCCTGAATTGTACCTATCATAATAGATGGGAATAGGCCAGATCAAGACTTACGACCGCTTGTGTATTTAAAACGCTGTTTTGCATGTTCTGCGCATACGCTCGGCAGATGTTACGACCAGAAACTCTGAAAGTACTTACGAGACTACAATCAACAACATAAATATGGACGAAGGGGCGTGCCAGACATACGACATCCGTAATTACGCTTCGGAGGCGGGGTGAGGCATTTAAATCTTAAGCTGGCACACACTAGAGCGATTATCGCTCCCGGCATGTGCCTGCCGATAAACGGGACGATTTTCCCCTGGGGAAAAGTCCCGATATCGGCATCATACACTGAAAGAGGCTGGGGGCAATAATCCCTGCTGTAGAGCCTGCAGCCAGCCTATTGGCTGGCTGCCGTTTGGGCCGATAATCGCTCTAGTGTGTGGCCAGCTTTACAGTATGGGAGTGCTTAGGCGCGTAAGTACGTTCAGCCAATACCACCAACAGCAGTTACGTTTTTAATAGTTAAGGTAGGGTTTGGCAACCGTAAAACGGCAAAAATACGTATAACCGAGGGGAGGGCCTAGTAATTCCGAAAGCGTAAATACGCTACGCGTTGAAACGTAAACCGAACGTAGGTCTGGATCTGGCCCAAAGTGTCTGAACGGAGGTGCGCATATGGCAGACAGATGTTTCGTAACAGCGCTGCAGGTGTACGGAACACTTGGAGACCTGTCCAATAGGAGCAACGTATCCCCTTCGCCCACCAAAACTCTGTGAGGTTGAAATTGCGCAGTTTGGGTGGGTTTAAGTGGCTCTATATGCGCCGGCGGTCATACAGACGTAGGCGCTTGTTGGAAACATGCAAATGGTTTTCGTACACGGCACACGCAGTGTGACCGGCGGATCAAAAATCTAGATCACTCCCAAAATGTTTGACCTGAACATTTACAGTGAATAAACAACAATCCCCCCCCTCCCTTCCCCCTCCCCGTCATGGGTGGGTTTTGACTTTCG
>WWET01000941.1:104068-115175 GCA_011038615.1 Limnodynastes dumerilii
TCCATATATCTGCCCCTTATTATTAGGCCTTCCATCCATATGTCTGTCCCTTACTATTAGGCCTTCCATCCATATGTCTGCCCCTTATTATTAGGCCTGCCATCCATATATCTGCCCCTTATTATTAGGCCTTCCATCCATATGTCTGTCCCTTACTATTAGGCCTTCCATCCATATGTCTGCCCCTTATTATTAGGCCTGCCATCCATATATCTGCCCCTTATTATTAGGCCTTCCATCCATATGTCTGTCCCTTACTATTAGGCCTGCCATCCATATGTCTGCCCCTTATTATTAGGCCTGTCATCCATATGTCTGCCCCTTATTATTAGGCCTGCCATCCATCCATATGTCTGCCTTTTATTATTAAGTCTGCCATCCATATATTTGCCCCTTATTATTAGGCCTGCCATCCATATGTCTGCCCCTTATTATTAGGCCTGCCATCCATATATCTGCCCCTTATTATTTGTCCAGGATTCATATGTCCAGCTTCCATATCCGCCTCTTTATTTATCCTGTCTCCCCTGTTTATTTGCCCAGTTTCCATGTCTGCCTCTAGTATTTGTTCAGCCTCCATATCTGCCCCTTATTATTATTATGTCCAGCCTCCACGTGTGCCTCTTGAAATGTCCAGCCTCCATGTGTGCCCCTTGTAATGTCCAACCTCCAATATGTGCTCCTTGTAATGTCCAGCCTCCATGTCTGCCCCTTGTATTGTCCAGCCTTCACTGTGTGCCCCTTGTAATGTCCAGCCTCCACTGTGTGCCCCTTGTAATGACCAGCCTCCTTTGTGTGCCTCTTGTAATATCTAGCCTCCACTGTATGCCCCTTGTAATGACCAGCCTCCTTTGTGTGCCTCTTGTAATATCCAGCCTCCACTGTGTGCCCCTTGCAATGTCAAGCCTCCTTTGTGTGCCCCTTGTAATGTCCAGCCATCATTGTCTGCCCCTTATAATGTCCAGCCTCCTTTGTGTGTCCCTTGTAATGTCCAGCTTCCATTGTCTGCCTCTTGTAATGTCCAGCCTCCTTTGTCTGCCCCTTGTATTGTACAGCCTCCTTTGTTTGCCCCTTTTAATGTCCAACCTCCATTGTCTGCCCCTTGTAATGTCCAGCCTCCTTTGTGAGTCCCTTTTAATGTCCAGCCTCCATTGTCTGCCCCTTGTAATGTCCAGCCTCCATGTCTGCCCCTTGTAATGTCCAGCCTCCATGTCTGCCCCTTGTAATGTCCAGCCTCCACTGTGTGCCCCTTTTAATATCCAGCCTCTTTTGTGTGCCCTTTGTAATGTCCAGCCTCCATTGTTTGTCCCTTGTAATGTCCAGCCTTCATTGTCTGCCCCTTGCAATGTCCAGCCTCCATGTCTTCTGTTACTTACCTTTGACGTCTTCTCCAATCCTCCGTGGCACTCCTTCCCTCTGAGCTCCCTGGTCAGTGTGATCTGTGGTCACGTGGTGCGGTAGTGGTAATACAGGGCTCTGGGAATCTGTTTCTAGAATGGCAGGGACCGCATAGGTTCGGTCACTGCTATTCAAAGTAACAGGTTTGGTCCTTCAGGGCTCCCTGCCTGGCTGTTCTGTTTAAAGCCCTGCTGCATATACCGCGGCAGAGGCTTAAAAAAAAACAAAAAACAACAACAGTCCCGAGAGTCTGATCTCTCGGGACAAATTGTGAGGCAGGCGGGACAGCGGGATAGTAGTCCCCCGAAAGCGTGACTGTCCCGCTGGACTCGGGACACTTGGGAGGTATGGATTCTAGCTCTTTATTTTTACATACTAGAGAATGTCAGCTAAAATCCACTTTTCCAAACCCGCAGCTTAGTAAATCTGGCCCTGAGTCTGTGTGTGTATAAATATGTATATGTATGTATGAATGTGTTAAGGACCTTAGTATGTAGCTCCAATAGGGGCAGGGACGGATGTGAATGGGTAATGTTCTCTGTAAAGCTCTGTGGACAATTTGTGGCGCTATATAAGCGTTAATAATAATAATAAAAATAATAAAACAATAATCCTCAGTAAGGATTTTCCCCTCATTTCCATGTGTTTTGAACTGCAGCCACTCTTAAGGTACATGGGCGGGAGAGGGGTGGTTTGCAGATCGATTGCAGAGGTTTGTGGATACTGTGGACCTGCGATTGCGGATCCCCAAATATCTGCGACTCGATGATACGATCATAAAAAAATATATTTTTGATATTTTTGGTAATTTGGAAGTGGTAAGTATGAACCCGGAGCCATTATCTTGCCCAACCTGGGTCTCATGTATATATTTAGGAGGATTTTGGGGTTAACAGCAGGAGCACATAAAACACGCAAATGTGTTCAGATGCACTTACACCGGGAGCGGGCATGAGCAAAGCAATACGCCTAAAATTTAAAAACAGCATATTTTTTGGCCCTTTAGCGGAATTATACCAGTAGTCCTCTAGTAGAATGTTGTCATTGGTTCTCTAGTAGAGTTTTGCCAATGGCTTCTCTAGGGAAGTGTTGCCATCAACTCTTTAGTGGAATGTTACTGTTGTCCTTCTAGTAGAATGTTGCTGTCAGCTATCAAGTGGAATGTTGTAGTCAGCTATCTAGTGGAATGTCGTCCCTCAAGTGTAATGTTTCCCTTGACCATCTATTGTAATGTTCAGTCTGTTGGTCATCTAGTAGAGTGTGGTGGTCAGCTCTTTAGTAGAGTATTTCTGATGGCTCACTTGTGGAGTGTTGGTGTTGGCTCTCTAGTAGAGTTGTTGTTGGTCCTCTAGTAGAGTGTTGCCGATGTCCCTCTAGTAGGGTTTCTG
The DNA here is from genome assembly GCA_011038615.1 of Limnodynastes dumerilii. Taxonomy (NCBI): domain Eukaryota; kingdom Metazoa; phylum Chordata; class Amphibia; order Anura; family Limnodynastidae; genus Limnodynastes; species Limnodynastes dumerilii. Next base: position 106,855 of record WWET01000941.1, read on the forward strand.
TGTGTCCTCTAGTAGAGTGTTGCTGTGGACTCTCTAGTAGTGTTTCTGTTGGTCCTCTAGTAGAGTGTTGCCGATGTCCCTCTAGTAATGTTCCTGTTGGTCCTCTAGTAGAGTGTTGCCGATGTCCCCCTAGTAGTGTTTCTGTTAGTCCTCTAGTAGAGTGTTGCTGTTGTCCCTCTAGTAGTGTTTCTGTTGGTCCTCTAGTAGAGTGTTGCCGATATCCCTCTAGTAGTGTTTCTGTTGGTCCTCTAGTAGAGTGTTGCCGATGTCCCTCTAGTAGTGTTTCTGTTGGTCCTCTAGGAGAGTGTTGCCGTTGTCCCTCTAGTAGTGTTTCTGTTGGTCCTCTAATAGAGTGTTGCCGATGTCCCTCTAGTAATGTTTCTGTTGGTCCTCTAGGAGAGTGTTTCCATTGATTTTTTTTAGTAAAGTGTCGCTGTTGCCTCTGTAGTGGAATGTCATTGTCAGCTTTCTAGTAGAGTGTTACTGAATGCTCTCTAGTAGAGTGTTGCTGTTGACTCTCTAGTAGTGTTTATGTTGGTCCTCTAGTAGAGTATTGCCGATGTCCCTCTGGTAGTGTTTCTGTTGGTCCTCTAGTAGAGTGTTGCCGATGTCCCTCTAGTAGTGTTTCTGTTGGTCCTCTAGGAGAGTGTTGCCGTTGTCCCTCTAGTAGTGTTTCTGTTGGTCCTCTAATAGAGTGTTGCCGATGTCCCTCTAGTAGAGTTTTTGTTGGTCCTCTAGTAGAGTGTTGCTGTTGACTCTCTAGTAGTGTTTATGTTGGTCCTCTAGTAGAGTATTGCCGATGTCCCTCTGGTAGTGTTTCTGTTGGTCCTCTAGTAGAGTGTTGCCAATGTCCCTCTAGTAGTGTTTCTGTTGGTCCTCTAGTAGAGTGTTGCCGATGTCCCTCTAGTAGTGTTTTTGTTGGTCCTCTAGGAGACTGTTTCCATTGACTTTCTAGTAAAGTGTCACTGTTGGCTCTCTAGGGGAGTGTCGCTGTGGAATGTCATTGTCAGCTTTCTAGTAGAGTGTTACTGAATGCTCTCTAGTAGAGTGTTGCTGTTGACTCTTCAATAGAGTGTTGTTGTTTACTCTCTAGTTTAGTGTTGTAAATGGCTCTCTAGTAGAGTGTTGTTGTAGATCCTCTAGTAGACTGTTGGCATTAACTTTCTAGCAGAGTGTTGCTATTGGTTTTCTAGCGGAGTGTCGTTGTTGGCTATCTAATGGAGTGTCACTGTTGCCACTCTAGTAGAGTGTTGCTGTCATTCCTCTAGCAGATTGTTGCCATCAACTCTTTGGTAGAGTGTTGCAGAGGGCTCTCTTGTAGAGTGTTGTTGGTCTCTAGTGAAGTGTTGATGATGGCCCTCTAGTAGAGTGTTGTTGTCTGCTCTCTAGTAGAGTGTTGTTGTTTGCTCTCTATTAGAGTGTTGTTGTTTGTTCTCTAGTGGAGTGTTGATGATGGCCCTCTAGTAGAGTGTTGTTGTTTGCCCTCTAGAGGAGTGTTGATGATGGCCCTCTAGTAGAGTGTTGTTGTTTGTTCTCCAGTGGAGTGTTGGTGATGGCCCTCTAGTAGAGTGTTGTTGTTTGTTCTCTAGTGGAGTGTTGGCGATGACCCTCTAGTAGGGTGTTGCCATTAGCTGCATTGACTCTCTATGATAATGAATTTCTTGAATCAATAAACATGTCTGCCCCCTACCCCAGCACACACAGCAGTCTGAATAATGGGTTTTATGAAGTGCAGCCACCTGTAATTTCCTTCTGTGGAGGAAATCCTAGAATTCGTTTCACATATTCAGCGGGTAGAAGAGACATTAGTGACGCTTCTCATCATACACAGACACGGGTCTGTATGATCTCTCCCTCTCATGCCTCTAGATACAAACACTATAACGAATTAGCTGTCGGGATGTAATAACGTCCTTTCAGAACGGCACATTCTCCTCATAGAGAGATGGAACTAACACATTTTTTTTTTCAGACAGATACAAAATCCTAATTGAAATTTTTACTCTAATATTACTTTTGTTACAATCTGACATTGATTTTTTTCCCCAGCTTTCAGAAATTGGTCATAAATGTTTGAAGCAATAAGACTGGTTAAATCACAATTCTGAATACTTTCAAAACAAATTGCAGCTGTATTTCCTGTTTCATTCATTTAGCTTTTTTTCATGGTTGTGAAGAGCAAATTAGGGGAGGTAGTTATAGTATACAATAATGGATCTTGGTTTTGCATCACACCTAGGTGGAGTTTGGGCTATCAGGGACAGCCCAGACGGGGATTATCCATAAAGGACTGTATTCACACCTAAGAAGCTCAGATGCAGAGATTTAAGAATGAGCCTAATATGGGTAGTAGGTCAATTACGCAATCTACGTACCATTTAGGTACCATTTAGGTACGTAGATTGACTACGTGTGGTAGACGGCACGTAGTTATTTAAGTTATTTATTTATAGACTGTGCGTAGTTATGTAAGTCAGAAGAGGCGTGTCACGACAGCCTTGGTCCATATTTAAGAAGAGTGGGAGGGGGGAGGGATTTAAATGAGTCGGGAAGGGCAGGGGAAGGGATCTTCTTAAGAAGGAAGATACATAGAGTTACATAAGGAAACCCTATGGCACGCTTAAGGTTGTGGGTCTGGACGGGTAAGTTAGGTGCTAATCTGGCTGCACTTAATTCATTCTTGTACATGGTTGCCGGGAGATTTCTGAAATTCGGGCGTTTCTCACGGTATCCTTGGAGATACTCTCTTTAAGACCGCATATACACAATCTACGTATGGAAAAGATATGTAGATTGTGTAATAAATTTACTGCGCATGCGCAGTAGTCAAAAACGTTACACTCCAGATGTATATATATTATACGTCCGGGAGTCTGCATACGGCCCACAATTTGCATAACCAATCCCCCTCCCCCCCTCATTCATAGCAACAGCATGATTTGAAGCGTTAATAGGCGGGGCTTCATGACACAATTTGCATAAAACTGTCATTAAACCACGCCCCCATGCTGGCATTTCTAGCTTCCCTCCAAGATCTCCCCGAGGGAAGAAATGTAAAGTTGTCAACCTTGGAATTGTAGTTTTACCTCACTTGGAGATACCTCCAGGGCAGGATCTCTCTCAAATCAATTTTTACCACAATGGTAAAATATTAGGTAAAAAGTCATACTTTTCATAAATCAAATCTCTGGTTAGCCCTGTGAGTGTTAAAATCTGGCAACTGTGGGGTTAACTGAAGCCGGTCAGGATGGTTACACTGTGTCCCAAACTGGTACAAAGTGATTTGTGTCTGCCCCCTAGAGGCTCATAGGGGAACTGCACACCAAGCAGACATCTGGTATTTTGTTACTTGTCTATGGGGTAGGTGTCTGATGACTTAAACAGGTGAAGAGACGGAAATTCACAAGGTTTATAATTTATCCCTTGCACAGCTGTGAGCTAGGATGCAGACAATGAAAGAAATATTTAATATTGTGGAATTTGCCATTATAGCTGCATAAGTGTTTCAGAGATTATCACACTACCCAGAGATTATCACACCTCCAGAGATCATCACACCTCCCAGAGATTATTCAGGTCAGGCCCTTGGTTCCTTCAATTGTGGTAAGGGTGGGGGGGTGCATTTTTATGGTGTGTACAGTAGTAATTTATATTTATATAGTATCACAGGAGAGGGTCTTGTCACTATAGTATCACAGGAGAGGGTCCTGTCACTATAGTATCACAGGAGAGGGTCCTATCACTATAGTGTCACAGGAGAGGGTCCTGTCACTATAGTGTCACAGGAGAGGGTCTTGTCACTATAGCAGAACTGAAGGAGTCTGCCCCGTAGCTCTGCTATAGTGATCAGATGCTGCAGGACTGGTAGGTGAGTATAGGGGGAGAAAACTGCTGGGTCAGAATCCGGTACAGGAGCTCTTTTATCCGGTACAAACCATAAAAAACGGTACTGTACCTGCTAAATAGGGACAGTTGGAGGGTATGCTATAGGTAAACCAATTTTATGGTAAAGTCAGGTGCTGTAGTAAAGAGAAACACCAGGAATCAGGTACATAGGATAAAACTGTTAGGATATTACAGGAGACTGAGGGAGATAAACAAGCAGTGAGTGAGGCATAGAAGGTCTGTGTATAGAAGGAAGGAGTCTGGACTCAAAGCTAGGGAAATAGCCTGTGGGTGCAGTAGATGATGAAGAAGGTGCAGTAGTAAAGGGAAAATGCCAGGAATCAGGTACATGGGATAAAGCTGGTATCAGCAGTAAGAGGGAGATAAACAATCATTAGGTGAGGTAAAAAAAAGGTCTGTTCATAGGAGGATGGGAGTCAGGACAATAAGATAGGGTCTTGTGGGTGCAGCAGTTGAGGGAATCCTGATTATAAATGACTGTGTAAGCAGCCATAGTCCTAGAGATCTTGGCAATAGCAAAGTTTAAATTGTGTTTCTTCCAAAGGTCTTGTTTTCATTGGCTGTTCCCTGACGTCTGCTTGGTCCTCGCTATTCAACAACTTATTCATTATGACTTTGTCCCTCAAAACTATGTAACTTGGCTGTCACAATGTGTCTTGCTGGGATGACTCCCCCGCCTAATGCTTGATTCCTGTGAGACATTGCAGTTGCACCGCTGCAGCCACCTTGGACCTCAATGAGTAGTAGCGACCTTCTTAGATCAGGCTGTGTTGAAGCGCTCTACTTGGATCAGGCTGTGTTGAAGCAGTCTCCTCGGATCAGGCTGTGTTGGAGCAGTCTTCTTGGGTCAGGCTGTGTTGGAGCGGTCTCCTTGGATCAGGCTGTGTTGAAGCGCTCTTATTGGATCAGGCTGTGTTGGAGAAGTGTCCTTGGATCATTCTGTGTTGGAGCAGTCTCCTCGTATCAGGCTGTGTTGGAGCGGTCTTCTTGGATCAGGCTGCGTTGGAGCGGTTTCCTTGGATCAGGCTGAGTTGGAGCAGTCTCCTTGGATCAGGCTGTGTTGGAGCAGTCTCCTTGGATCAGGCTGTGTTGGAGGGGTCTCCTTAGATCAGGTAGTGTAGGAGTGCTCTCCTTTGATCGGACTGTGTTGGAGCAGTCTCCTTGGATCAGGCTGTGTTGCAGAAGTCTCCTCAGATCAGGCTGTGTTGGAGCGGTTTCCTTGGATCAGGCTGTGTTGGAGCGGTCTTCTTGGATCAGGCTGTGTTGGAGCAGTTTCCTTGGATCAGGCTGTGTTGGAGCAGTCTCCTTGGATCAGGCTGTGTTGGAGGGGTCTCCTTAGATCAGGCTGTGTTGGAGCACTCTCCTTGGATCGGGCTGTGTTGGAGCAGTTTCCTTGGATCAGGCTGTGTTGGAGCGGTCTCCTGGGATCAGGCTGTGTTGGAGCGCTCTCCGTGGATCAGGCTGTGTTGGAGAAGTGTCTTTGGATCAGGCTGTGTTGGAGCGGTTTTCTTGGATCAGGCTGTGTTGGAGCAGTCTCCTTGGATCTAGTTGTGTTGGAGCAGTCTCCTTGGATCAGACTGTATTGGAGCGGTCTCCTTGGATCAGGCTGTATTGGAGTGGTCTCTATGGATCAGGCTGTGTTGGAGCGGTTTCCTTGGATCAGGCTGTGTTGGAGCGGTTTCCTTGGATCAGGCTGTGTTGGAGCGTCCTCCTGGGATCAGGCTGTGTTGGAGCGCTCTCCGTGGATCAGGCTGTGTTGGAGTCCTTGGATCAGGCTTTGTTGAAGTGGTCTCCTTGGATCAGGCTGTGTTGGAGCGGTCTCCTTCGATCCAGCTGTATTGAAGCAGTCTCCTTGGATCCAGCTGTGTTGGAACAGTCTCCTTGGATCAGGCTGTGTTGGAGCGGTCTCCCTCGATTAGGCTGTGTTGGAGCGCTCTCCTTGGATCAGGCTGTGTTGGAGCAGTTTCCTTGGATCAGGCTGTGTTGGAGCAGTTTCCTTGGATCAGGCTGTGTTGGAGTGCCCTTCTTGGGTCAGGCTGTGTTGGAGTGTCCTCCTTAGATCAGGCTGTGTTGGAGCGCTCTCCTTGGATCAGGCTGTGTTGGAGCGTTCTCCTTGGATCAGGCTGTGTTGGAGCAGTCTCCTTGGATCAGGCTGTGTAGAAGCTGTCTCCTTGGATCAGGCTGTGTTGGAGCATCCTTCTTGGATTAGGCTGTGTTGGAGCGGTCTGTATGGAACAGGCTGTGTTGGAGCGTCTTCCTTGGATCAGGCTGTGTTGGAGCTGTCTCCTTGGATCCAGCTGTGTTGGAGCGATCTCCTTCAATTAGGCTGTATTGGAGCGATCTCCGTTATTAGGCTGTGTTGGAGCGTCTTCCTTGGATCAGGCTGTGTTGGAGTGGTCTCTTTGGATCAGGCTGTGCTGGAGCGGTCTCCTTGGATCAGGCTTTGTTGAAGTGGTCTCCTTGGATCAGGCTGTGTTGGAGCGGTCTCCTTCGATCCAGCTGTATTGAAGCAGTCTCCTTGGATCCAGCTGTGTTGGAACAGTCTCCTTGGATCAGGCTGTGTTGGAGCGGTCTCCCTCGATTAGGCTGTGTTGGAGCGCTCTCCTTGGATCAGGCTGTGTTGGAGCAGTTTCCTTGGATCAGGCTGTGTTGGAGCGGTTTCCTTGGATCAGGCTGTGTTGGAGCGGTTTCCTTGGATCAGGCTGTGTTGGAGCGCCCTTCTTGGGTCAGGCTGTGTTGGAGTGTCCTCCTTAGATCAGGCTGTGTTGCAGCGCTCTCCTTGGATCAGGCTGTGTTGGAGCGCTCTCCTTGGATCAGGCTGTGTCGGAGCAGTCTCCTTAGATCAGGCTGTGTAGGAGCTGTCTCCTTGGATCAGCCTGTGTTGGAGCATCCTCCTTGGACTAGGCTGTGTTGGAGTGGTCTCTATGGAACAGGCTGTGTTGGAGCGGTCTCCTTGGATCAGGCTGTGTTGGAGCTGTCTCCTTGGATCCAGCTGTGTTGGAGCGGTCTCCTTCAATTAGGCTGTGTTGGAGCGTCTTCCTTGGATCAGGCTATGTTGGAGCAGTGTCCTTGGATCAGGCTGTGTTGGAGTGGTCTCTTTGGATCAGGCTGTGCTGGAGCGGTCTCCTTGGATCAGGCTTTGTTGAAGTGGTCTCCTTGGATCAGGCTGTGTTGGAGCAGTCTCCTGGGATCAGGCTTTGTTGGAGTGGTCTCCTTGGATTCAGTTACATTACAGTGCTTGTACAGAATAAGATTGGGCTGAGTTGTCCGAACCTTCATGGATCCAGTTTTGTTGCTGGAACTTCCTTGGTTATATTGCAGCTACCTTCTGGGATCCAGTTGTGGCAATGGTAGCTCCAGGGATTGGGCTATATTAAAGCAAAATTCTTAAATTAGACTGTGTTGCTGGTACCTCCCTGTATTGAACTGTGATGTCAAGACCTCCTTGGATTGGACTGTGGTGCCAGGACCTCCTTGGGTTGAACTGTGGTGCCAGGACCTTCTTGGATTGGAATATGGTGCTGGGACCTCCTTGAATTGGACAGTGCTTCCAAGAACTCCTTTGACTGGACTGGGATTTCAGGACCTCCTTGAATGGACTACATTGTCAGGACCTCCTTGGATTAGACTGTGATGCTAGAACCTCCTTTAATTGGACTGTGGTTCCAGGACCTCCTTTTGTTTGGACTATGTTGTCAGAACCTCAGTGGATGGGACTATTGAACCAGCACCTTATTGAATTGGACTGCAGTGCCAAGACCTTGTTGTATTGTGCCCTGTTGTTCTGGAACCCTTCGGACGGCTGCTATAAAATATAGGTTCTTGCAGTGAAGGGGTTACTATGGACAGATTGTTCTGCTAGCTGCTGATCTTCTGCCCTACAGCAATATCGCAGCCTCCTCTAATGGACACAATTTATGAGCTCTCTCCTTGCTTTCAGTAAGAAATTCCTCCTGGTACTAAGAGCCATATAGAGACCGAGAGAGCGTGAAGATTATTGCTGCCGTGTTATGACAGTCACGCGTCTCCACTGTGACCTGTTATGTGTGTACAGGAGACGCATGCTCCATGTATTGTGAATTTTATTGATCAGTCACTGCAGGCAATATTTCTGATTGTGTCACCACTGAGATTACACAGCTGGACTGTTATAGGGACCGTGCAATCAATATCATCTTATTCCTATTTAAACAGCTTTCAACAATTTGTTTGGTATTAATTTCCTGTGATTAAAACTTTTGATATTTTACTGTCCACAGGCTATATTCACACCTAAGAAGCTTCTCCTTATGTGCAGCTTTTCCCGAAATGACCTCCTACGCATGCGTCATAGGTCATTTATGCAATCTACGTACCAGTTAGGTCTTTAAAGACCGCATGGAGTAGTTTAGTTAGAAAGAGGCGGAGCCTTCTCG
>WWET01000941.1:119837-134631 GCA_011038615.1 Limnodynastes dumerilii
CGTGCATTCACATGGCCTACAGCCTGCGTTTGACAATAATTTGTTTGTCCTCCAGAGAGAGCTTGAAAATGATATTGAAAATTATTTATATTCCTGTCCAGTGTGTGCTTTTCTGGGTGTATTCTGCACTGTTATAGTGACATTTACATCTGTCAGTGCCAAGTCTCTGAGTACTGGTTAAACTAATATGTGCAAATGTTGCAATAAAGGGGACAGGGCGGATGTTTAAGGTCCCCGGTCTATCAGAGGAGCCTGTGTTATTCCTTTTCCTAATGGCTTTTTACAGTCTTCCAATTTATTTTCAAATCAAAAGGCCAATAAAACATATTTTTATTCTGTCTTTATCATTTGGGTTCTGCTATGTGGCTGCATTGGGTGATTTATTCAGGAGGAGAAACCATAAACCTTTAAATCAAGAGCAGCTTTCAGCAGGTTGTGTAGAAAATAAATTATCCTGGGCATAAGCAACGCTCGGCAGTCATTTTTGCAATGGAGTGAACATACCTCCCAATGGTCCCGATTCCAGCGGGTCAGTCCTGCTTTCGGGAGACTGTCCCGCCCACTATACAACTTGTGCCAAAACATTAGACTCTTGGGACAAATGTTTTCACTTTTTTTTTTTTTTTTTTTTAGCCCTTGCTACTTGGGCTTTTTATACAACAGAACTGGTAATACAGGGCTCCTACTTTGAATGGCAGTGACTTAACCTATATGGTCACTGCCATTCTAGAAAATCCTATAGGAGCCTTGTATTATCAGTACTGTCGCACCATGTGACCGGGACAGAGAGAGGGCGAGATAGAGAGGGAGCTCCGCAGAGGAATGGAGAAGACATCAAAGGTAAGTAAGAGAATAAATGATAAAGTGGCAGACATGGAGGTTGGATATATAATAAGGGGCAGACATAAGGCAGCTGGACATATAATAAGGGGCAGTCATATGGAGGCTGGACATATAATAAGGGGCAGACATATGGAGGCTGGACATATAACAAGGAGCAGGCATATGGAGGCTGGACATATAAAAAAGGGCAGACATATGGAGGCTGGACATATAATAAGGGGCAGACATAAGGAGGCTGGACATATAATAAGGGAGCAGACATATTGAGGCTGTACTTATAATAAGGGGACAGACATACGGAAGCTGGACATATAATAAGAGGACAGACATATGGAAGCTGGACATATAATAAGGAGTCAGACATATGGAGGCTGGACATATAATAAGGAGGCAGACATATGGAGGCTGGACATATAGTAAGGGGACAGACATATGGAAGCTGGACATATAAGGGGACAGACATATGGAAGCTGGACATATAATAAGGAGCAGACATATGGAGGCTGGACATATAATAAGGGGCAGACATATGGAGGCTGGACATATAATAAGGTGCAGACATATGGAGGCTGGACATATAATAAGGGGACAGACATATGGAGGCTGGACATATAATAAGGGGGCAGACATACAGAGGCTGGACATATAAAAAGAGGCAGACATATTGAAGGCTGGACATATAATAAGAGGGCAGACATGTGGATGGCTACGTACATACAATGAGGTCACAGTGTGTGATAAGGTGACACCAATAAAATGTTTGAAAACTTTAATTTGTGAAATACTTTTTATCTGCATACAGGTAGAGGGATGAACACCTAGGCCAAAACACTTATCAGGTACAGAAGGGAGAGGGGGATATGATAGAAGGGATATCACCAGGTGGAGTAGGGAGAGGGGGATATGATAGAAGGGATATCACCAGGTAGAGGAGGGAGAGGGGTATATAATAGATGGGATATAACCAGGCACAGGATGGAGAGGGGGATATGATAGAAGGGATATCACCAGGTGGAGTAGGGAGAGGGGGATATGCGGTGGAGGAGGGAGAGGAGGATATGATAGAAGGGGTATAACCAGGTACAGGAGGGAGAGGGGGATATGATAGAAGGGATATCACCGGGTAGAGGAGGGAGAGGGGGATATGATAGAAGGGATATCACCGGGTAGAGGAGGTATTACATAGACTGTACCCAGTGATTATACTCCTAGGCAGAGAGGGAAGAGAATTTATAGCAATATAAGCGTGACAGCTCCTCATCTAAAGCAATTTACAAATCATTCTTTCCCAAACATTTTGCTTTCAATTAATTGCAATGTCACTTCCCAGGTAGAGCGGTAATTACACGCAGATCTTACAGAATGCCTCTGATTAGACAGTTCTGGGGTCCGTATACATGTTGGCATTTTAATGAAGCTGAAATCAGAGAAAAAGAAAAGATCTCAGTAATTATCTCCAAGACACGAGTTTTCCTTGGATTTCAGAGTAGGGGGGAAGCCGGTTGGAAAGTGATGCTTCTGTTTAGGTCACCGGCGGCAGAAAATACAGTAATTACCGGGATGACTCCCACAGAAACAGAGCCAGCATCAGATGAATCTTATTATTTGTTTGGGGCGAGCTGTGTGTCTGTAATGTTCCTGTACTGTGTTATTAAGCGTCTGTTGATGTAATTTGGGGATAACAGAGGCGGAATACCTCTACTTACAATTGCGGCTAATTCGCCAAGTCCTTCCATCATTGGTCGACTGTAATTAATTGTATGGTAGTTACCATCATGCAACCTGTACTTATTTACGCTATCTACGTACCATTTTTTTAGACCCCGCTTACACAATCTACGCACAGAAATGGTACGAAGCCAGGATAATAAATAAAAATGGCGGTATTAGTATTTATTGATTGTTACATTTATCACTGGGAATATCCGGGAGACTCTCGACATTCAGCCATTTCTCCCACAAAAAGCTTGAGGCGTGAGTTTATGCAATTAAGACATCAAGCCCCGCCCCCTGCCTATCAGTACTGCAGTTCCTAGTGTTACTAGGGATTGGGTGGGACTTGATGATGTCATTTGTGTCATCAAGCCCCACCCCCATCTCCCAGTACCACTTAGAATAGACAGGACAGGGGGTGGGGCGGGGTTTCAGGATGAGATGTGCATAAATGGTGTCATTTAGCCCCGCCCCCACACCAGCATCTGTTTCCTTTCTCTGAGATCTCCTGGAGGGAAGAAACAGAAAGTCAGCAACCCTGATTTATCAGTGAATAAATAAAGACTTCTGTGTCGGTGACACTGCAGCTGATTAACAAGAGACCAAAGTGTATTCTCCATTTCTGTCTCCATTATTGAAATCATGTTGTCTTAGATAACTGCCAGTCTTTTATTACATATTGGGCTCCATGAAAATGGCCGCCTCCTTAGGCCTCAATAGGCCAGAAATAGGACACAATATCTAAATTCTTTCATCATACAGTAATGACTTCTGGAACTGAATAAGCATCAGGGAGATTGCTAACACTTCAGGAAGTCAGGGAGATCACCCACTCTTCAAAGAGTAACCCTGATATATTTAAGGAGTGTTGGCAACTATGGTTTATCATTACATGTCTTGAACTCATTATAAAAGTATCATTTATATCAAGTGAGAAACCTTAAAGCATTATTAAGTTTACAGATTGCAATCAGAGGTCTTCCCCCTTCAAGCCAATCACAGGTTTTCATAGGGTTACTTTTTGGGAGTCAATAATTTGAATCTTATGTAAAACAAAACGCAGCTAACTCCAGATTCCTCCTTTTACATGCGGTTGAGGATACAAACTCACATTTAGGATTTAAATAGACCTTCTCTATAAACTGACAAACCAACAACCAAAATGAATATTATGAATATTTGATGAGTTATATAATGGAATCTTTAAACTGCAACATTCTACATAAACAATTGCAGCATATATTTCCTGACACTCAGTTATTGAGAACTATTTCCTGTGTCCATACAGTGAACCAATAACAGTTAATAATATGCTGTCACAGAGAACATCCTATTAATTGACTGATTAACTGGGCTGCGTATAACGGGTGTAGATGACAGGACGCTGCGAGGAAACTCCAGCTGCCGCCTTATATTGTAGCAAGCCTTGTCACAGAGCCGGAAAACAGCAGAAATTTCATTTTCTTTAATGGAGGGACATTGGCGCACGCTCTCGCCAGGGTCTGGAACCGCCACTGCTCCCTTATTGCTTATTTTTGGTGTGTTTCGGACAGCCGAAGAGAGGGGGCGAATATCATAAAATGTCATTTATTTGTGAGAGTAATTCTAGAATGTTCCCAGACTCTGTGACACTGGATTCATCATCCTGCGAGCGGCTGAGTGACTCTGTATTCTTTTATTTTCTTATTAATTAGAGAAAGGAAAACACTTTATGGCACACACCCTACGGTCACCCCAGGACAGGGAGGTAGGGTGTAAGTCTGGGGTTAGAGGGATGGCTGACGGGATCTCATGTCAGAGAGCTTGTTCTCTGTAATATTCCAGGAGACTACTGTACATTCCGAGAGACTACTGTACATTCCGAGAGACTACTGTGCATTCCGAGAGACTACTGTATATTCCTAGAGACTACTGTACATTCCGAGAGACTACTGTACATTCCTAGAGACTACTGTATATTCCTAGAGACTACTGTACATTCCGAGAGACTACTGTGCATTCCGAGAGACTACTGTATATTCCTAGAGACTACTGTACATTCCGAGAGACTACTGTGCATTCCGAGAGACTACTGTATATTCCTAGAGACTACTGTACATTCCGAGAGACTACTGTGCATTCCGAGAGACTACTGTATATTCCTAGAGACTACTGTACATTCCGAGAGACTACTGTGCATTCCGAAAGACTACTGTACATTCCGAGAGACTACTGTGCATTCCCAGAGACTACTGTATATTCCTAGAGACTACTGTACATTTCAAGAGACTACTGTACATTCCGAGAGACTACTGTGCATTTCGAGAGACTACTGTATATTCCTAGAGACTACTGTATATTCCTAGAGACTACTGTACATTCCGAGAGACTACTGAACATTCCGAAAGACTACTGTACATTCTGAGAGACTACTGTGCATTCTAGGAGACTACTGTACATTCCGAGAGACTACTGTACACTCCGAGAGACTACTGTGTATTCCTAGAGACTACTGTATATTTCTAGAGACTACTGTATATTCCAGAAGACTACTCTACATTCCGAGAGACTACTGTACATTCCTAGAAACTACTGTGCATTCCAAGAGACTACTGTAGATTCCTAGAGACTATTGTACATTTCTAGAGACTACTGTAAATTCCTAGAGACTACTGTGCATTCCGAGAGACTACTGTGCATTCCTAGAGACTACTGTACATTCCTAGAGACTACTGTATATTCCTAGAGACTACTGTACATTCCTAGAGACTGCTGTACATTCTGAGAGACTACTGTGCACTCCTAAAGACTACTGTACATTCTGAGAGACTACTGTACATTCCGAGAGACTAGTGTGCATTCCGAGAGACTACTGTACATTCCGAGAGACTACTGTATATTCCTAGAGACTACTGTACATTCTGAGAGACTATTGTACATTCTGAGAGACTACTGTGCATTCATAGAGACTACTGTACATTCCTAGAGACTGCTGTACATTCCAGGAGACTACTGTACATTCCTAGTGACTACTGTGCATTCTGAGAGATTACTGTACATTCCATGAAACTACTGCATATTCCCAGCAGGCTCATGTACATACCAGAAGACAGCTAAATGTTTTGGGAGACTTTTCTGCATTTTGGGAGACAGGCTGGTGCTAGGCTAGAGGGGCAACGCAGTAATAGGGGAAATATCAGACACTAGAGTCGCTCTAGTGACTGATATTTACAAAGATGGCGGCTGTGGAGCTATGTTGGCAGGCTGTGATGGCAGCCTGCACCACAGTAAGGGCGCAGTGGACTTGGTGAGTATCTTCTGCAGGCGTGTGCCGATGATTCTAAGGGACTCTTGAGTGTTCTGGGAGACTACTGTTTATTTTGGGAGACTACTGTACATTCTGAGAATCTCCCCAGAGACCCTTGTAGATTCTGGGGCTAGATTTACTAAGCTGCAGGAAAGGAAAAGTGCAGATGTTTCCCCTAGCAACCAATCGGATTCTAGCTCTCACTTTCCTATTACATACTAGAGAATGTCAGCTTGAATCTGATTGGTTGCCATGGGCAACATCTCCACATTTCCTTTCCTGCAGCTTAGTCAATATGGCCGTCTCCTGAACATTCCTGGGAGCCTCCTGTAAACAGGGAGGGTATGATGTACTAAAAGAAAAGACATATATATATAAAAGACTCTATATAAATAGCAGAAAACAGGAGCTGTGTTGTCTAGTATTGAAAAGCAATAGTGCAGTATATCCATAGGTGTGTCTTAAATGAAGCGCCTTAAGGAACAGCAGCTCATTAATTAAGGGACTGTGTAATTCCTGTAACAAAACCAACAAAAAGAAAAAAGATAAACAGATAAATAAAAATAAAAAAAGAAGAAACTTTTGGAACAAGTGTTTCTCTTTATGTTGGTAGAGTATAATGTATCCTATCTGCATTTGCCCTTTTATGCTGCTGGGAATGAGCCCCTCTGGGGCTTGGATGCACGCTATAAGGCCTGGGCATTTGGGGTTTTCTGGCTGGGTGCCCCCACCATCTACATCCAGCCTTTGAGATGCTCACTGTTTTTATTCTGGTTTCAGAAGAAACTCACAAACTCATTTATCAGCCACAGAAATTTCCCCGCAGCCATAATCACTTCCCTGCTTCCTGACAGAGAAGCAAAATAACCACTTTAGACCAGAATGTCCTGGGGCCAAGAAGCGTAACCCTTTCATACCCCTGCGCCAGAGACAGCCAAACAGCCGGCAACATCCCAGGGCGGACTGCGCCAAACGCTGAATTATTAACCCATCTATTATTGTGATCAACTACCCCTCCATATGCAGGAGCCTGAAATGATAAATGTGCTCAAAGATAAGTGGCAAAAAGACAAGGTCTGTATGTATTAGGAGGAGGGAGAGGTCAGTGTGTCCTGATGTCTGTGTATTAGGAGAGGTCAGTGTGTTCTGATGTCTGTATTAGGAGGAGAGGTCACTGTGTCCTGATGTCTGTGTATTAGGAGAGGTCAGTGTGTCCTGATGTCTGTATTAGGAGGAGGGGAGAGGTCAGTGTGTCCTGATGTCTGTGTATTAGGAGGTCAGTGTGTCCTGATGTCTGTATTAGGAGGAGGGAGAGGTCAGTGTGTCCTGGTGTCTGTGTATTAGGAGGGGAGAGGTCAGTGTGTCCTGATGTCTATGTATTAGGAGGGGAGAGGTCAGTGTGTCCTGATGTCTGTGTATTAGGAGGAGGGAGAGGTCAGTGTGTCTTGATATCTGTGTATTAGGAGGAGAGGAGGTCAGTGTGTCCTGATGTCTGTGTATTAGGAGCAGAAGTCAGTGTGTCCTTATGTCCATGTATTAAGAGGAGAGAAATCAGTGTGTCCTGATGTCTGTGTATTAGGAGTAGAGGTCAGTGTGTCCTGATGTCTGTATATCAGGAGGGGAGAGGTCAGTGTGTCCTTATATCTGTGTATTAGGAGGAGAGGAAATTTCAGTTGAGGTCAGTATAATGAATGACAGGAGGCAGTGCTAGAGTCTAAAGGAACAAAATGCTGGATCCAGAATTATGATTGTACAGAGCGCAGTTCTGCAGGGGCAGGATATTACACTACAATACATATATAACTGCACATCTTTGCAAGTGATTGAGAGACCACTCTCCTCGCTCACATGGAGTTCCGATGAACGAACACAAACTTTAAATGGGGACAGATCTGCAATATGGATAGAGTAGTCAATCTTTATCATGCCCTTGCTGTACTTGTAAATAATAAACCCTTCCAATGTGTGACCACCACCCGCCTTGGTGACGTAACCACACAGTTGCCATCTGGAAGATCCTAAGAAGGCAGCATGGGGGAGGGGCTTGCACATATATATATGCAAATCACATTTGAAGCCCCACCCCTGCCTAATCCAAGCTTCAATTCATAATGTTACTAAGGATAGGGCAGAACTTGATGTCATCAGGACCTTTTTTAGTAACTTTTGCATTAAATCACTACCTTTAAGCCCAGATCCTGGGAACTTCGCCATCTCTCCTGGGATTCTGGGCACAATGCACAGCAAGGAGGCGGGGCCTGAGCCTGGATGGGCGTGGCAGGGGCGATACCACTTACTGACAGAAAGCTGTCAAAGCTGACAGCTTAAACCAGCGCTCGGTGCTCCATGTATGATTGCTGAGCGCTACAGCGCTATACATACATAAACTCCTACAGGGAGCGCTGAGCTGGTTTAAACTGTCAGCCTCTGACAGCTTGCTTACAGCGCAGGGGGAGTGGCTGCTATAGACCCCCCCCCCTCTCCCCCTGGGCCCTGTAGCAGCCGAACCCCCTGTAGTTATGCCCCTGGCGGTTGCTGGGAGGTTGCACAGAGCAGGGCTTGATTGCTTGGAACATTCTAGTGACTTGTTGCTTAGGAGAGTGGCTGCAATCTTTATCCAGCACCAGAACCCCCAGGGACGGAGGTCTTAGGCATGGTTACGTGTGTAGGCGTGTGGATACATGTACATTGCATGCTGTGTTCCTTGCTGACATGTTCTTCAGTAATACCATCATACTCGCAGCTCTGATATCCTATAGGAGTGATAATTGATGCTATTTGTATCTTTGCTCTGTCCTTCTTGCATAGAAGTCACTGCATGCAAGGACCAGGAATAAATATACTGAGGACACATTAATCCCAATGTGGCCGAATCTCACAAATTTCTAGGAGACTCATGAAATTTGGGCATTGCTCCCGGAATCTGGGCTTGAGGTAGTGATTTTATGCATATGTTTGCCTCAAGTTATGAGCGTTAATAAGGATGGACATCAAGTCCTGTCACTCTCACATCATCACCCCGGCAATATCTCGGTTATGTCCAGACAGGCCCTTTAAAACACTCCAGGGTAGACCCGGTAAATTCTGGGTCCCGGTTCTGCCCTCACAGTGTGAAGGGGCTGCACACGGATCCCGGGGAGGGACTTGTTTACTGTTGCATAGCAACAGTAAACAAATTCCTCCAATTGGGTGTATTAGGCCAGAACCTTTCAAATTACCAAAAAAACCCTTCTTTTTTCCCCTGTACCTTTCAGATCACCACCAAATACCTGGGTTTTTGGCCAAAAACCCTGGTATTTGGTGGTGATGTGAAAGGGGTTTTATGAACCCTGACTAGACAAAGGGTGGAGCTTCAGCTGTGATTTGCATAAATCACACACTCGAAACCCACCCCCATATTGCAGTCTCTTGGAGACTGGATTATGCAAATGTTTCCATGAGCCCCTCCCCTGTCTATCAATGCTACTGTTAATACTGTTACTATGAATGGGATGGTTTGTTATGATGCAAATGATGTCATCAAGCCCCACCCATCCATGGTAATGCTAGGTTCACATAATTGTTAAACAAGAGGCTCCTGGGAGATTTGCCTGCACTCCCCGGATACTAGGAGAAATACATGAATTTGGGAGTCTCCGAGACATTCCGGGAGAGTCGGCAACCACAGCTACAGCGGGGCGGGTTGTGGACGCAAATGGGAGGATTGCAGACCCTCCAACATGACCCCTTTCATTAGGTACAACATACTCCGCACCTGAGCTTCCAACTGTCACTCACCTGGTTTAAATGAATTAACTGATATTTAAAAAAACATTTGTCTCTTAAACAATGGAGGTTACCATAGTAACTGAAAATTGGAAACCAGAGAGCAGAGTATTTTGTACCTAATGGAATGGGTCATGTTGGAGGGCATGGGACTGGTATTACAGAGTAGAGTAAGCAGGGGAATTCGACCATGAGATTCTCCCTTCCGATCTGTTGCCCTTTTAAATAGGGACCAAATGGAAGTTTCAAGGTGTCAAAACTGGATCTAGTCAAAAAAACATGAAACTATCTATACTTAAACCTGATCTCAGCGGCATGAATAAAATCCCCGTGAATTTGTATTGATTGTCATTTCCGCTGATGTCACATATGATGAAGAGTCTTCCATTCTACGTGACATTTCTAAGAATTAGAATAAACTTTGTCCCCTCACAAGCCCCGGCATAACTAATAGTGTGTTGTCTCGGCGGATAAATGATGGAGAGACGATGGTGAAGTCGTATCTGTTGAAGTTCAATATCATATGAAAGGCGATAATTTAGACGTATTGCAGACATAAACACTGCAGGTTAGAGAACAGATGGAGACGTAGCAGAATGGAGACATATTCTGCATGAATATTTGTCTAACTTGTGACGATTTTGTTTAAATTAGACGAAAAAGAGAGAAAGAAGATGAGGTGATAAAGCTGTAACATTTACAATGGTAGCGAGTTTTCAATACCCATAATTGCTGTAACGCCAATTACAGCCTTGAATCAGGAATACCATTAAAAATGGTAAAACCAAGCTTAAGAATGCTTAAACAAGCCGCCGCAAAATGGTTCTTCTAGAAATTCAGAGAACTGTTTTCACAGTGAGTTTCGTGCGTATTCTTAGGTACGTTTCAACTGCGCATGCGTAGTAAATTTTTCTACCAGGTATACGTAGACTATAAGTGCGAAAGTGCCTCACGGACGGACTTGGGAATCGCACTTGGGTACATACGTCCAGATATGCGATGCAAAAATATCCATGTGAAAATTTAAATAAAAATGGGCGGAGGAAGTTATTTTAATGAAGGTATGTGGGCGTGTCTAACATGAATCGCATGTACGGAGGACACAGACACACGCAACTGCTCACGGAACGTTATAAGTGGTCTATGTAGGCGGAAGTCACTGACAGCACTGCTGAGAGAGGGGAGTGTCATGGGTGTGAGGGGGTGTGGCCTGCACCGGCCGTGCGTATAATTGCGTACCTTCAAGGAAACGGATCTCTGAATACGGCCCAGAGACAGACGAAAGTTAATTTCCGGATGTCTCTATTTCACAAAGACCGCCATCTTGAATTTTTTTTTTTTAAGAATGGGTAAGTATTGCGACCCCCAAACTTACAAGGACCGCCCCAGACACGACGAATACCAACTGCATCGACCGGAAAGATGAGTAACACTCTCTAGGGAGTTTTAGGGCTAGGCTGTGGGGATGGGAGGGTTAGGATTATGATAATGAAAGGGTTAGGGTAATGGAGAGTGAAGTCTTGAGGTCAGGTTGCGGGGAGGGGAGTCTTAGGTGTTAGGGTTAGGCTGCGGGAAAGGGAGTCTTAGGGTCAGGCTGCGGGAAAATGAGTCTTAGGGTCAGGCTGTGGGGAAGGGAGTCTTAGGGTTAGGCTGCAGGGAGGGGAGTCTTAGGGTTAGGCTGCGGGGAGGGGAGTCTTAGGGTTAGGCTGCAGGGAGGGGAGTCTTAGGGTTAGGCTGGGGAGTCTTAGGGTTATGCTGCGGGGAGAGGAGTCTTAGGGTTAGGCTACAGGGAAGGGAGTCTTAGGGTTAGGGTAATAGAAGGGGAGTCTTAGGGTTAGACTACAGGGAAGGGAGTCTTATGGTTAGGGTAATGGAAGGGGAGGCTTAGAGTTAGGATTAGAGTAATGGAGACTTAGGGTAAGGATCAGGGTAAGGGTTGGGGTTAAAGTCATACTTACCATTTGCAGCAGCGTCTTGTGTCTTGCGTGGATCGATTGCAAATCCTCTGCATGCAAAAGCAATCAATTTCCCAGCTTGTTCGGAACTGTGCACATATCGAGTCGTCTCGCCCCACAAGCCTTAAGCTAACACATGCACAGTATTGACATGCGGGCGTTTTCCTGTGCAGTTTTCGCATTTCTGGATCCGGTCCATTATTCTTATCTAGAACTTTTAGAACAGACTGGATTTGTTCTGACAGCTTGGGAAATCTGCCTGTTGACCTCTGTTGGCGAGCGCCATGTGCTAGGTGGGAAATTGCGCCTTCTCTGTACAGCGAGCTGCTCGTTGACCCTGACATCTTAACAACCGCTTACGCTATGTGCAATTTTTTTCATTGTGTTCCTGGCCAGATTTCCTTTTTCTCGGCCCACGGGTCAAAACCACTGGGTTGTAAAATATATGCTAAGTGTAAGACAATTTTAAGTGTCACTGTCATTGCAAATGATGTCTACAATGATCTTGGCCAGATAATTGCCATTCCCACCTTTCAGCGAACCTCGTGGACTTGAAACCATCCCCCCTGAACACTGGATTCGCTCCTCTTAGCTAAACCTTTCCTGTGTAATATTCTCCCCTCCGGAGACTGGAAATGAAATTGCTGCCGTGATGTTGGGGGTGGAATTTGAAATTGCTGCAAACACTGTGTTCAGTAAATGAGATTCTATGTGTCTGTCGGATTGGCGGGAGTTCATTGTGTATTTGCTTTCGGAGATGGCTGCACAAGTTTGTTTTGCTATTTCTGAGCTCGGTAATGAGCTATTTCCTCTATATTCCATTTTATGTGCACTTACTCCTAGATGTCGGCGGTGCTGGAAGTGCGTCTGACAGACGTTAACCCGATGTTGTGTTACTTACATTCCATAGAGGATGGATGGGGTGGAATCAGAACACACGCGTAGCATTGCGTCTGACTCCCAGTGATCCCGGTGTAATGTGCTACGGGGCTAGGGGGTGACATTGCTGGATGGTGTTATGGATTTGGCAGATGAAGGTTTACCTAACTGGGTGGGGTTCGACGCTCCGATGATCTTCGATAGATCACATCCTGGCAATGAAATGACAGAGTGTGGTCAGTTTTCTGTAGTTGTTGGTGTGTCTTCGAAGATTCCAATGGCGACAGGTACTATTTTTGTCAGCCTAACCCTAACCATCCCCTTCCTGCAATCTAACTCAAACCATCCCCTTCCTCCATGCTAACTTTAACCGTCTCCTAACCCTCACTGTCCTGCAGCTCAACCTTAACTATCCCCTCTCTGCAGCCTAACCCTAGCTCTCCATGTTCTGCAGCCTAACCTTAACTGCCCCCTTTCCGCAGCCTAACCCTAACCTTCCCCTAACCCTAAAAATCCCCATCCTACAGCCTAACCTTAACCGTCCCTTAACCATATCCGCCCTTCAGCCTAACCTTAACCATGCCCTCTCCGCAGCCTAACCTTAACTGCCCGCTTTCCGCAGCCTAACCCTAACCATTCTTTTTCCGCAGCCTAACCCTAACCTTCCCCTTTCCGCAGCCTAACCCTAACCTTCCCCTTTCCGCAGCCTATCCCTAACCCTAACAATCCCCGTCCTACAGCCTAACCTTAACCATACCTGTCCTGCAGCTTAACCTTAACCATGCTATCTCTGCAGCCAAACCTTAACCATCCCTTTCCTGCAGCCTAATCCTAACCTTCTCCTAACCCTAACCCTCCTCCGTCCCGCAGCCTAACCTTAACCGTTCCCTCTCCATAGCCTAACCCTAGCCATCTCCCTCCCGCAGCCTAACCTTAACCATCTCCGCCAGAAAGTTTACAATTCGGCTTTGGGAACGTGACCTTGTCCAGATAGGAACATTTATCACTTTACCCGTTCTGAAATAAAACCCTTCTTTATTCGAAAGCTGTTGGAACTGTTGCAGCCGCTATTAAGTTGTCATCGGTATCAGTGTCGAAAAAGCGATTGTCAGAGTCCATGAAAATTCAAAGTTTCTGGGTTTTTATTTCTTCTTTCCAAGAGATGTCGAAGAGGAGGAAGAGACGGCAGTATGGGGGCAGAGCTTGATGATGTGGAGCTTGATGACGTGGAGCTTGATGACGTGGAGCTTGATGACGTGGAGCTTGAAGACGTGGAGCTTGATGATGTGGAGCTTGATGATGTGGAGCTTGATGACGTGGAGCTTGATGATGTGGATAACTGCAAATCACTGCCTGATGTCCCAACGCAATTTACATCATGAAGCCGCACCAGTCCTTGTTAACGCCATGGATTGAAGAAGAATGATCCAAAGGGCCGTATTCAGAGAACTGTTATTGCGGAAAGTTCCTGTGTATATTTCTAGGATTGGATGAACTGCGCATGCGTAGTAACTAAATTTACGCTCTCTACGTTAATTAGGCCATTAGGCATGGACTTATCGGAAAATGCGCACGGAGGGGCGTGGTTGTAATCCGTCCGGAGTCAGATACGTGAAAGTGGGTGAGGGAAGCATTTAAATGACTGTTTGAGGGCGCGGTACACGTACGGCAGTATTATACGCACGGAAATGCACTCTTAAATATAAGGGTGCTCGAGGCAACCCGTCCATGTGAGTAGAGTGTCATGGGTGTTGCCTTGCTATGTCCGTGCGTATTATGTGAACCTTTAGCTGACAGATTTCTGAATACGGCCCAAAATCTCTTGACTCATTACAGCATGTGCTATGTGACTGTGGTTGCTATGGTAGCCCTGAAATAGAAATCATTAAGAGCAGACCAAAAAGACAGATCAAGGGGAATAGGTGACCACTGCCATGGCATAGCTATATGGAGAAGAAAGGAAGACCCCATGAAATAGGACTTCATTACACCATATTGGTGCAGAACATCGGTTACTGCAGCGGTTTTGGCTATGTGGATCCTGCCTTTTGGCAAAGCCGCTAGATGCACAATCGTACCGCGCACTGATGTATTTCTCTCATCTGAGTGACATTTTCAAAGCTCCCCTAACGATTTCTAGTTCATTATCTCCAGCCATCAACGCTCAATACTCCCGGTGACTTCCTGGAACCATTGCCTCTTGAACATTCCCATGCAAACATCAATAAACTGTAATCAAGAGTGTTCAGCGACGGCTGTGAGATACCCCAGGGTGAGGGGCTTTGTAGAGACAGTCTCCATGTAGAGCTCATCACAGGACATGCAGCATGGGGTGCAAGGGAGAGAGAGAGAG
>WWET01000941.1:186533-203072 GCA_011038615.1 Limnodynastes dumerilii
GATAGATATGAGATAGATAGATAGATAGATAGATAGATAGATAGATAGATAGATAGATAGATAGATAGATAGATATGAAATAGATAAATAGATAGATAGAAATAAGAGAGATAGATAGATAGATCGACAGACAGACAGATATTAGATAGATAGATAGATAGATAGATAGATAGATAGATAGATAGATAGTATATAGACAGATAGATAGTATATAGACAGATAGATATGAGATAGATAGATAGATTTTATTGTGATGCTTTTTGCTCTCTGTATATTGTTCCTGTTCCGGATAAAATGCCTTAACCAGTCTCACACCACCGACTCCGAGCACATTCATTATTTATTTGGAATCACTGTAGGGGGAAAAGAGATTCTTGACAGCAGAAAAGGAAGCTGGAAAAAAGTACAAGCATATGAATAAACAAACCCAAAAACCCCGAAATGCTCAAAAAAACAAAATGTTACAAGTGTTAGCTAAAAGAATTAATAAAAGTGGAATATATTTAAGTTGGAAAGTTTGCTCAGGGAACGTTACTATGGAAACCTCCTCAGAAACTGTTTGGAGGCTGAGGAAATCTTTTGTATAAGTGTTTGGTAATATTCCGGTTGTTTATCTATGGGTCCTGGGAGTAATCCAGTTACTGCTTGTAATAATATTGACATTGCATTCCAGTATCAAGCCTTCTGAGCAATGGCTGCTAGGATGACTTCATTAAGAAGAGTTTTGCTGCTAATGGTGCAATCTCGCTCTAATGAAAGCTTTGGATGTCTTGACTTGCGGACTGGCGTATTCCATGCACGGTCCTGAGAGGGTTTAAAATGAGATTCATGCAAGAAGCAGGATTCTTATAAACGTCCAAATTGCAGCTTTGCAAAAGCGTTATGTTCTGTGGTTTTTGTGATTTAAAAGAACCGTATTCAGAGATAGTTTTTTTTATGTACGCAATTATAAGCACGGCCAGAGCAAGGAAACACCCACCAACAACCCCGACACTCCCCTCTCCCTGACGTGCGGTTGGTGACTTAAACCCGACACTCCTTTCTCACGGACGTGCGATCGAGGAATTACGAGTCTGTTCTTTCCGTGTGGATTTTTGTGCGTATATGTGCTCCATTCTTGCTAACCACCCCTTATGCGTTCATTTAAATGCCTCCCCCCACCCACTTTTATGTAAATTTTTCCATCTGTCGGATTTCCGTGCGTATGTGTGATTCACATGTAAGTCTGTTAGGTACTGTTAGGTACTTACTTGCGTATAGTCACCGTAAATAGCGTAACTAAAGTTACTACGCATGCGCAGTTGATCCGATCCTAAAAATACGCACGTAACTACCCTCAAAAACGGATCTCTGAATACGACCCCATTTTATTAAAGGCAAAGACCAATATGGGGGGTTAAAAAAAAAGTGTATACCCCACATGTAAGGGTGACCAGCTTGGGCTCCATTGCAAGGAGACGGGGCCCAAGTCTTGAGAGGGAAGAATAATGAAATGCCCTGTGGGTGGGGCAACAGTTCTGCCGTAAACTGTGGTTGCTTCAAAGTGGCCGAGTCTCCGGGAATTTCCAAGAGACTTGGAATTTTGGGCCTCGCTCCCGGGAATCCCCGGTCTGGGCTTGAGGCAGTGATTTAATGGCAGCGCCCAGAGCTTAACACTTCCATTGCTTCCGGTGCATCCACCACTGGTGGGAGGAAACCTAGGAAAGCCACACAGATAATCCACACAGATAATCCACACAGATAAGGCCTAGCTTGAGAATTGAACTCATGAGACCCAAGTTCTAATCACTGAGGGCTGTATTCACACCCTTGAAGCTTTGGCTTCTTAGGTGCGAAGATTACGGAAATGACCTACTATGCATGCATTCCACGGGGATTGCCACCACGGGGATTGTTTAGGTAGCGGTTGCATTCTCCAGTCAGAAAGTTTGATTTGCGAAATAGGGACATCCGAAAGTTCCTTTTCGGATGCCCCTATTACGAATACTTACCACTTTCTACTTTTTTTTCCAGAATGGGTGAGTATGTCGTTCGGCATACTTCACCCATATCCGCCGATATCCCTGGAGGGAGGGTTAGGCTCAGGCTGCAGGGGAGGGAGGGTTAGGGTCAGGCTGCAGGGGAGGGAGGGGTAGGGTCAGGCTGCAGGGGGTCAGGCTGCAGGAGATGAAGGGTTAGGGTCAGGCTGCAGGAGATGAAGGGTTAGGGTCAGACTGCGGGAGATGGTGGGTTAGGGTCAGGCTGTGGGAGATGGTGGGTTAGGGTCAGGCTGAAAGTAAGGGAGGGTTAGGGTCAGGCTGCCAGGAAGGGAGAGTTAGGGTAGTGAGAGGGGAGGGTTAGGGTTAGAATTAGGGAAAGGAGTGGGGGGACTATTTTTACTTACTTTTCAGAGCACCGAAAGCTCAGTGCTCCGTGGATGGATTGCAATGCCTCCTCGAGGAATATGCAATCGAAATCCCAGCCAGTTCGAAATAGGGCCGTTCTAACCGGGGACCCACACCCGTTAAGTAGAAGTAGGAGGGGGGAGGGATTTAGATTAGCCGGTGAGGGCCGGGGGGAGACAGGCAGGAATTCTCCGTGTGTAGTTCCCTTCTTAAAAAGGAAACTGCGCACGATTACTTAAGGAAGCCCTATAACACTCTTAAGTGCCATAAAATACCTAAAAACAGGGGGCAGGTTAGGGGGTGCACCGGTGAGTTAGGTGCAAATCTGTCCGCACCTAACTCATTCTTAGGTGTGAATATGGTCCTAAGCCACTGTTCAGGCGTATTTTCTGCTCCCTTCTATGTTGCAGGTTTGCACCACGACCTATTCCTATTTCCTTGGCTGTATGGGTTAATAGTTATGCTGGGAAATAGGAATAAATCATACATGATAATGGGGTTCTTGAAACATTTAGTAATGGGGATAGTGTGTGCGTGTTATATCTTTATAAAGTGTCCCCGAGGATGTGTGTGACAATGCTGGTAACAATATATAGGTCACATCCAGACCCTGCTATCACAGTGTCTTTGTATGTGCCCCGTTCTCCTCCTATCTCAGGTACAAGAAGTGTTTCTAAAGACGGGGGACGGGATTCACGATTTTGCCTGTTTTTCCGTGCGTGTTTTGAGGGTCGGATTAATGCGCATGCGTTGTAACTTTTCCACACAAGTTATGTAGGATATAGGCATTTCTGAATCGCACTTAGTCACATACGTACGGAGGGGCGGGGTTGTCTTCCATAAGTGCAAAGTTGCGTAAAAGTGGGTGGGGAGAGGCATTTAAATTGGCTTTTGAGGGCGCGGTTAGTAATGTACGCACGTAACTACACACATAGGGCCTGATCCAGACCTACACCAATGCGCTGTGCTTACTAAAGCACAGCGTATCGGCGTTTACTTACCCCGACACTCCCCCTGTGCGGGCGTATGGCCCCTTCCTTTAGCCGGCGTAAGTATGTGAGATACACACACACACACATACAATCACACACACACATAGATACACACACACACACTCATGCGCTCTTTTCCTGTTACAGTATAAGGGGACAATGTCATTCTCCCTTCTTCACCCGCCACGTACATCCACCCGCTAATGCAGTTTCACCAATTAAGGGTTTTGCTGACAGGATTCTTGACTAGGAGAGAATACGGAACATTCAGCCTTCACACCACGGCAGACAGAAGGATGGAAAAACACGGGTGACTCTGAGCCTCTGCCAGGGCACGGAGCTGATAATGACAAAATTATTCTGTGCTGCGATAGTCACAAGCCCTGTACAGCCGAATGCTGCCTTCTACCTGCTTTAAAATGACACCTCTGCGGCCTAATAGCTATTATACCACTGTCATGAGCATTGCCGGGTTATGCCCAGGTACTAAAGGGATTACTGACACCATTAAACTTTAAGAGCCACATTTACTAAGCTGCGGGTTTGGAAAAGTGGAGATGTTGCCCATAGCAACCAATCAGATTCTAGCTGACATTCTCTAGTAGGTAATAGGAAAGAGAGAGCTAGAATCTGATTGGTTGCTAAGGGCAACATCTCCACTTTTCCAAACTCACCGCTTAGTAAATCTAGTCACATGTGTAAGTAGATGAACAGGTTCTGTCCGCATGGAGATCCGTATGATAGCATGGCCCTTGCCCTCCGTAAGGCAAAACCCTGTGCTGGGCTTGCCATGTAGATCAGGCAAACGGGGCAGCGCGTCAGATCCGTGCGCATCTGTCTTCATACGGACGCATATCCATGCGTTGAAGGTAAGGCTGGGTTATGGACTCTCCAACAAGATCCATTCCATTAGGTACAATTTAATCCGCTCCTGAGCTTCTAACTGTCACTCACCTGGTTCAAATAAATTAACTGATGTTTAAAAAACCCTTTGCCTCTTCAACATAGGTGGTTACCATAGTAACTGACTGTTGGAAACTGAGGAGCAGAGTATTTTGTACCTAATGGAATGGGTCATGTTGGAGGGTATGAGTGTTGCTAACTGTGCATGACAGTGGTGAGTGACAGGAGAATCCACTCCCCTTATCTGTGTGTAGCTCCAGACCTGTGTACGTATGTAAAAACGGAGGTCAGGACACGGTCCATAGAGAATTCAAAATCCACTAAATGTATTCATAGGCAGAGATTCTGCCTCAGGGACAGAACAATACACAATATACGCATATGGGGTTTATTTTACTATACATATAAAAGCATTACCTGCACTATTGCACAAAGTGTGTCAGCAGCCTGGTAGAGGTGCAGGTATCTCCACCCCTTACGCCTCCGAAAAATGCTCCCTAAACGCATCGCTTTTGCAGTGAGTTGCGTTTGTGTCTGGATTGCGGTAACGGCTTGTTTATTTGTTATGTGCGCAGTGTGAAGGGAAGCAGAGATAAGTTACGCCATCTGACGCGTGTTTCAGTCTGGATCAGGTCCACATCGGTTCCGGTTTCAAAATTTGGGTCATTTCTATTTGAGTTGGATTGCAGATTCGGGATGGAATTCAGACTTCCGAAATGTGTTTCCTACTGTTTGCGAATGGATCTGGATGTGACGGGATGCAGGCGTTAGGTACTTAAGGTGAGAGGCGGAAACTAAAACAGGCCATACACTACAGTGATTATTGACCTTATCAGTTGATTGGGCCAACAATTGCTGTATTGAGTGGTCCAAATGGCCAATAATTGTACCAGGAACACTGATTATTTGATCGTATGGCATGGATTAAATCTATTGGGCTCAAGCACCCGATATATCAGTGCATAGCCAATCAGCTGTAAGGCCCTCCTGTCAATCTCAGCTGCCCCTCCTTCTTCAGCCTGGATTATTGGTCCCAGCAGGAGAGGTGAGTGGCGCAGATATCAGGACCTTTCCCTAGGGCAAAATCGCCCTGTTTAGCGACCACCTCCTACAGGGAGCGATAATCGCGCTATTGAATGGCCAGCCTAACACCCTCTACGGATTTCCAAGACACCCCCCATTTTACCCGGAGATGGCGCAGAAATCTTAATGTAGGGCCCTGTTCTCATAAGTCTGGCTATGCAAGGGGCGTGGCCTACGAGCGCAGCTTCTAAATCCAGGGCGCGGTGCGAGCATATGCATTGATGATCACTGGTTGAAACGCGTGACATTATAAAATGAGAGTATGGCGGAGAGCGTGCTCTGTCCCCATTTAGAAATGCTGGTGTACATAGAGTATAGGACGGTTGTAGAAAAGTACTAACATTGGACCGTATTCACAGTGCGTTAGGTGCGAACAGAACCACACCTAACTCATCCGTCCTGCCTATAACCCGCCCCCTGTTTTTACGGTCTTCGCTTACGAATGCCATAGGGCTACCTTATCTAACCGTACGAAGTTTCCTTAAGACCGCACGGAGGCAATCTACCTACCTAATGTGGTACATAGATTGTGTATATGACCTACTATGCATGCGTGGTAGATCATTTCTTAAAAGACCGTACGTAAGCAGCAGCTGCTTCTTAAGTATGAATACCGTCCATAGCGCACAACTGAAATGAATTCTAGCCCTCTGTCCAGAGACTGAAATGCCCGCAGTCTGAAATAGGGAAATCTATTTTTTTGCAAGGTCTGCAGCAAATCGTTACCCATCATTCAACCGCTAACTGCACACACTCAGTACAAAATGAAAGGCTTATCAATCACATGTCTAAGCAGCCCTCTGATGTGAAGCATGTGATCAGATGCACAGGGTTGTGTCCAGATTCAGCTGAACGCGGTGTCACAGGGACCTATTTCAGGGTTGCCGACTCTCACGGAATATCTGGGAGACTCCCGAAATTTGGGTAGTTCTCCCGGTATCCTGGGAGAGACGGCAAAGCTCCCACAAGCCCCGACCTGCTCAATTACAACGGTAACATCCCTACAGTTACTAGGGATGGGCGGGTCTTGATGATGTCATCAAGCCCCGTCCATCCCATGTAACACTAGGACCTGATCCAGATCTCCGTGCGCGTTCTATATGCACGGAATCTGAAAGTCTGCACGTGAGAGGGAAGTGAGATCCAATGTCACTCCCATTTCATGTGCAGACTTTGGAGGTCCATGCCTCATCTGCATGCCTATTCCCTCCTTTGCAGGGTTAAGGCATGCGGATGTCAGGGCACAACCTTTCCTGCACGGATCTCCATGCATACAGTACATCATTTCGTATTCATGGAGATCTGTAATGTAATATTTGGTGTGCGCATGCACACTATTTTTAATGTTTTGGGGGATATATGCAAGCGGCTTGAGTGAGTCCCCAGACTCCCGAAATTCGGGCAGTTCTCCGGTATCCTGGGAGAGCCGCGAAAGCTCCCGCAAGCCCCGACCAGCTATCAATTACAACTGTAATCCCTAGAGTTACTAGGGATAGACAGGGGGGGGCTTTGTCATAAAGCCCCGTCCATCCCATGTAACACTAGAGATTTTATGAATGATTGGCAGGGGGCGGAGCTTAATGACACAATTTGCAGAAATCACGTCATTAAAGCCCCGTCCCCTTGCAGCAAGCTATGGCTTCCCTCTGGGTTCTCCCGGAGGGAAGCTTTACAAAGTGGGCAACCCTGAACTATTTGGAAGAGATTCCCTTGATACTGATGATCTCGCGGTCGCAGATAGATTTACAGTACAAAATGGAAGTCATCTGGTCACGCATTCTTTCAGCACATGCACGATTTATGGGATCGTATTCACACTTAAGAACCGCACCTAACTAACCCATTCTGCCCCTAACCCGCAACCAATTTTTAGGAACCTTATGACAACCGTGTGTATTTTCCTTCTTAAGAAGGTAAATACGCACAGAGAAACCCTCCCCCACTCCCTCCCCGGCTAATTTAAATCCCTCCCTCCTTCCACTTCTACCTAAGTCCAACCCGAGGCGGTATTAGGCCACCTCCTTCTAACTAAACTTTAAAGACCACACAGAGTCAATCTACGTACCTAACTGGTATGTAGATTGTGTAAATGACCTAATACGCATGCATATTAGATAATACTGACTGTACATAGAGGTTCTGGTTAATGTGGGCGTCTCTGTTGAATTGTAAATGTCACTAAATAATTGTAAATAGTAGTTTTACTAAAAACATGAAGTAACTCATGAACGCTACATTGGCAGCAATTTCTGGTCCTTTGTAATGCTTTCAAATGTCTCACATCATAACGAAAGAACATTAGCCCCCAGACACTGGGCCCGATCCAGACTTAAGGTAGTTTTACGTATGCATGAGTACCTAAATTAGGCTCTACTAAGGATAATGGGGTAGATCCAGAACTACGTTTGCCGTACGTTTATTTGCGGAGCGTAATTTTGTGCGCGTAAATTCTTTACACTCCCCTCGGCACACCCCTTGCACGGATGTATTTTGTAAAGATACGCTTTCCAAACCCTACCTTAACTCCCTCCGCCCACAATGCGTAATTTCAGCTTGCGTAGGGAAGTCACGCCCTATCGTATGGAGTTACGTACAAGTTGCATATGATCAGAGTTACGATGCATTCCCACAGCCAGATTTACACGTCACATGCGTAAATTGCCTGTCGTTATTAAGGCCCGTAGACATGATCTGGGGCTAGCGCAAATGTTTTAAGGTAAACAGTACTTTATTACGTCTGTATTGGGCTGTGGATCGAGGGCACTTGTTTGGGGCCTGGGCATTGACCATGTCCCTCCACCCTTTCCCTCCCTCAACACACCCTTCAGAACGCAAGCCACCATAGTTCAAGTTGCGTTCAGATCAGAATCGCCCGTCTCTTCAGTTCTGAGCATGTGCAGGAGAGAATCCCACAGAGAGACGTCACATCAGCTGGTGTGCCCTTCTGCAGAGAGCCCACTCTCCTTTAGTAAGAATAAACTTATCTTAAACTAAAAGGTCTAAAAACTTCAGTTTCGAGCCAATTGATAAGAAGTACATTATATGCTAAATATTACATCACAAGCGGTAAATGATGAGCAGAGTTCTGCCCGCACATTAACAATCCTTCTTGGCCAATCCTTAGTGTCCCTGTGCCTGTCAGATATGATCATCATCACTGCCGAAGCGCCAACTAAACAGAGAGTGGAAACACACGGCGCATCCGAGAACATGAAGCAAGTTCAAAACTTTTCCTGGCACCGGGGACTGAAATCTGCATTCTCACACATAAGCAAAACCTTGGGAAGAGGAAAAGAATCGTCAGCACAAAGAGACGAGAGGAGAAAAAAATAAAAGATCAAAGAATTTGTTTCTGTAAAAGAAAAAAGTGGGTACAAATCACGGCAAACAGCTTTAGAGGCCGCTGTCATCTTCCAGAGGAGGAAGAAGAAAGATTTTAATGGCTTTTTCTTTTATTGGAAGAGAAAAGTGGATGACGATGGCGCCATTTTTACAGTCATGTAATGATGACGGACATAGGGATTAATTGGAGACATGAACGGCTACCTCTAAAGGGCGATGAAGACAAAATAACAGCAGATTTATAGCGGTAATTCACATCTCCCAACTGTTGCAATTTGAGACTGCACAATACCGACACGATCACCGCTGATGGTGAAAGAGAATTTTAAGCGCCATACACCCAAACAGGGCTGGATTTAGGAGACAGGTCGGCCCTAGACTCAACATTAATAATAGCTCAACACACTTCATGATGTTATGCATAATTCCCATCAAGGAGGCAAATCCAACAGGCATCATGGTGGAACTCAAAGCCTAGTGTCCTGGCATTAGGCTTTGTAAAGGAACCTCTGTCACCAAGGACAGCAGACTGGGTCCAGGGTGCCCCCATCAAGCCCCCTGTCACCATGGCTTTCTGCTCCCCCCTGGGGTTGCCACCTCTTCGGGATTACTTTGGACTCTTGGACATTCTTAAGGTTGACAATCAAACAGTTGACACCATAAAATTCCATTATTGACCAGTGCATTAAATAGGCACCATAACAAGGATACCGGGTGGCCAGCTATAGGGTCAACATCGTATCCCCCACAAGGTCAACACAAGTTTGGTCAACACGTACTTTGACCCGGTGTCTCTGTTGTTCATCTTCACAGTCTACTGGGGTTCAAAAGATGTCCTCTGCTCTCACCAGGGCAATGGAGGGTTAATGTTTGGGTGATTGGGTTAGGATTAGATTTGGGGTTAGAGTGAGTGAATAGGGTTAGTGTTAGATTAGAATTGTGTTGGATTAGTCTTGAGGTTAAGAATGGGATTTAAATGAAATAACACAACCTTACTAAGAAGGTAATATAGAGGAAACCCCTTGGTTGGGGGTGCTACCAACAGTTATAAGTCAGTATACAGAAAAAAACAAAGGGAAGAATCCCAAAAGTAGGGATTCCAAGGAACTGTTTATCGTCTGGTGCACTTCCTCTAAATTTTATCCCACCAAAGGAACACTCATATACAATCTCTAATGCAAAAAGAGTAAAACTTCATATTTATTAACACTGATTAAAATGTAGAAGAAATTTGCCAGGATTAGGTAGAGAATTAAATTAGCAAAAAGGTCCATTCAATTGGAATAATAAACACTGTTATCACACAGTCTGAAATTACTCAGAAAAGACCATTGCCTTAATAGTAAAAATCAGCGAATATTCAACACCTCTGCAGTAAGCTAAGTTTTCTAAAAAAACACCTTTAAAATAGCGATGGGATAGCAATAGGTCTGCATAGAAGGAGACAAAGTATCAATCACTTAAGCAGTATCACGCCATACTGCTTATGTGATTGATACTTTGAGCTGGATCCAGACCTTGTTAAGTGCATGAACTTAGTTACTCCTGGGCTAAACCATGGTGATTGCAGGGGAGTCATATTTCATCTGTTGCAAACAGTATTAGAGTTGAGAGGTGCTGTTTCCCAGCCCAAGTCTACATAACAGTGTGATAGTTATCCCAAGTCTAAATAACAGTGTGATAGTAAAGCTGGTTAGTATCTGTGTGCAGTAAGCAATTTAAAGATATCTCCCTGCATGCAAAGAATACAATTAACTTGACTCCCCCTGAAATCAACATGGTTTAGCCCAGGTGTAACTAAGTCCAAGCACTTAACTAGATCTGGATCAGGCCCACCGTCTCCTTCTATGCAGACCTATTGCTAATTGATACTTGTTACAATATTTGTGGAGACCCATCACTATTTGAAAGGTGTTTTTTAGAAAACTTAGCTTACTGCAGAGGAGTTGAATATTCGCTGATTTTTACTATTTAGGCAATGGTGTTTTCTGAGTAATTTGAGACTGTGTGATAACAGTGTTTATTATTCCAAATGAATGGACCTTTTTGCTAATTTAATTCTTTACCAAATCCTGGCAAATTTCTTCCACATTTTAATCAGTGTTAATCAATATTGAAATTTACTCTTTTTGCACTAAAGATTGTATATGAGTGTTCCTTTGGTGGGATACAATTTAGAGGAAGTGCACCAGACTAAAAACAGTTCCTTGGAATCCCTACTTTTGGGATTCTTCCCTTAGTTTTTTCTGTAAGGATGGGATTTGCAATAGCAGTTAGGGTTGGGGTAAAAGTTGATATTAACGTTACAGTCAGTGAATAAGTTTAGCGTTGGGGGTTAGAAATGATGTTAGATTTGGGGTTAGATTTAAGGTTAGTGTTTGAGTTAGAGTTGGGATTAGAATCAGTGGCTAGGGTTAGTGTTGAAGATTAGGAAGAGGAGTAAGGTTGGGGTTAGACTTAATTGTTGGGGTTGGATATAGGGTTGAGATTAGAGGTATTGTTGGGGTTAGAGTTAATATTGGGGTAAGGATTTGGGTTGGGGTTACTAGTTGTAGACCACATAATGCTAGTTGAATAGTATAAGGTTGACTGTTTAAACCTTTTGGACAACTGTCGGTGTTATGATCATGGATTTTACATTCCACCCTCTCGCTGGACAGTCCCGAGGCACCTGTATCATGTCCAGAAATGTGACTTTATATCCAGATGTCAAGACTAGAAACAGCATTTGGTGTTCAGAATTAGATGGGTTTTTAAAAGAAAACTATTATGTATTATTTGGTTTTAGGTTTTTCTTTGGCATGGTGGTGCGGGGCCATCATATTGTTGAAAGAAAACCCCCCACCAAAAAAAAAATAAGTTTTTGGTATGGTAATAATAATTTCAGTGTTTATCATGCTAAAACTCCCAGCAGCATGGTGGCTCGGTGAGTAGCACTTGTGCCTCACAGCCCTGAGGTCATGCGTTCGATTCCTGGACTAGGCCTTATCTGTGTGGAGTGTGTATGTTCTTCCCGTGTCTGTGTGGGTTTCCTCCTGCACGCCATCAACATACTGGTAGGTTGATTGCCTTCTGAATAAATTAATCCTAGTCTGTGTGTGTGTGTATATCTGTGTTAGCGGACTTAGAATGTAGCTCCAATGGGTCAGGGACTAATGTGAAATATTCTCTGTAAAGTGCTATATGAAAACCTGTTGATAAACAACTAACTGTCCCGACTGATTCCGATAGGAATTGGATTCCAGCAGCAAACAGAAATAATTGTTTGTTGTTATATATTAACAGGTTATTATATAGCGCTATCAGATTACACAGTGCTTTACAGAGAATATTTCACATTTACATCAGTCCCTGCCCATTGGAGCTACATTCTAAGTCCCTAACACACACATGCACACAGCACATTAACCTATCAGCAACTTTATATTTTCTTAACTACCTCCAGATATACTTATAGACCGTCACAGATCTCAGCTTAGACCATAGATGACCGGTAACAAGACTGAGGGAGCCAGACATGGTACAAACGAAGTCATCATCAATTAGGGTTCCAAGTCTCAACACTTGAGAGGAGGATGTAAAAACATAGAGGTAAATACAGTAATAGTCTATCTACAAGGAGACGTCAAACAAGAAGCAGCGTGCTGATGGAATATGATACAGTACGATGTGTTTCCAATCTTCCCGGAGTTTTATTTTATCCTGACCTCAATATATAGAATATGACCGTTACAAGAGCTCCCCTCTGAGGTCATCTATCCAATCTGTCTCTTATTAAGAAGGCTACATCCAAGGTCACCACAGATCAAATTGATTTTCCCCGGCTGTCTGTGGGCTGCTGCTTTGCTTTCATACAGTTAGAAGAATTCAGTGGTGCAGCCTGGAACAAATTCTGGGCCAACATCTGCTTTATTTACCGTAGCGGGGATGGAGGACGCAGTCAAGGCGCGATTGGGTTTTGTTGTACAGCCATTGATGAACAATGCATAAGATAGCTGCTCTATATTCAGAGATTCTTCAAGGTCCAGGAAATTTCAACCTATAAATGTTTAAATATGAAGCATGAAAATACAAAGTTGACACTCCAGCTCCATCTCTGCTCTAAAGGTTTAAAAGATTTTATTATTACTATTATTGGGCTGGATCCAGACTTAAGTAAGTGCTTGAAATGAGTTACTCCTGGGATAAACCATGTTGATTGCAGGGGGAGTCAAGGTAATTGTATTCTTTGCATGCAGGGATATATCTATGAATTGCTTACTGCACACAGACACTGACCAGCTTTACTATCACACTGTTATTTATCACCTCTCATCTCTAATACTATTATATTATTATTATATTATTACACAGATACTGACCAGCTTTACTATCACACTGTTATTTATACCTCTCAATCACCATGGTTTAGCCCAGGAGTAACTCATTTTAAGCACTTACTTAAGACTGAATCCAGCTCTTTATTATTATTTTTCAAAATGATAAAAAATGGACGCATTACATGCACATGGTGGTTAAACATCGGAATGCACTACATATAATTCTGGATGACACACTATGGGCCTGATCCAGCTTGAAAGCCGATCTGTGCATGCGCCAGGCAGATGTTGCCCGGCGTAGCTGCGGCAACGCCCAATCATGGATCGGGCATCCGTAGCAGCACCGTAGTAACGCTGGAGGGGGCGTCCCCCAGCTTTACTACGTTCAGGTTAGTGTTGGGAGGTGGGGGAGGGAGGGTAATGAGGCTGGGAGGGCCTACGATAACGCCGCCGTCCCAGCGTAGTTACACTCCCTTACACCGGCTGGAGTTAGGGTAACTTTCAGCCGGCGTAAGGGAGTGTAAATACACTCTAAGCAGGGGGAGTGTTGGGGGAGTGAGCGCTGTGAATCAGCATTACGAATCTATTTCTTCTAGGTTCCTAGTGACTTGAGAAGGAAGGGGAGGGTGAGGGCCTCAAGGCCATGGCGGGAGATTTTCCGGCTCTCCCGGGATGCCGGGACAAATGCCCAAATACCAGGATTTTCCCGGATATTCCAGGAGAATTGTCAACCCTGACGTCCCCTCGTAGGCCAGATTTCCTCGCTCCCCTCTATCTCTCTGCTAGTTGTGTATAAAGAAGTCCCATGAATAAATATGTAGGTCGTATTTCAAGTAGGACTAAGTATAAATGTATTAATTCCCATAGCTGTTAATTAGAGAAAGCCGACAGATGTGCAAAATAAAGCGGAATTTGTTAAAAGTCAGATAAATCTTTTCATATGGATTAAAGTTTTCTTTTAAAGTTTAGGAAGGCAGCATGGACTCTGATCACATCAAGCGATACATTCTGCAAATACATTCAGTTACACAGACAGGCATATAAGGGGATACAGGGCCGCTTTGCGAAATGCATAGTAGGTCATTCACGCAATCTACGTACCAGTTAGGTGTGTAGATTGCCTCCGTGCGGTCTTTAAATGTGCAAATCACATCATTAAGCTCCACCCCTGTCAATCACTCGTGTAATCTCGAGTGTTCCAGGGGATGGGCGGGGCTTGATGACAACATCAAGTCCCGCCCATCCCTAGTAACTCTAGGGGCCATATTTACTAATCTGTGGGTTTGGAAAACTGGAGATGTTGCCAGTAGAAATCAGATTCTAGCTCTCACTTTCCTATTACATACTAGCGAATGTCATCTAGAATGTGATTGGTTGCTATGGGCAACATCTCCATTTTTCCAAACCCACAGTTTAGTAAACCTGGCCCTAGGGAATACAGTTGTGATTGGTAGCTTGTCAGAGCTTGCGGGAGATTTGCCGGCTTTCTTGGGATACTAGGAGAACTGCCCAAATTTCGGGAGTCTCCCGGATATTCCCGGGAGAGCAGGCAACCCTTAGATTACAGGGTTTAAAACTAGGCCAGGAAAGACTCGGTCACTGTAAAGAAAATACGTAAACGTGCCTTGCCTATTTGTGTCCCATCCATCATACGTAACAGACTTGAGCATGGCTGAGGCATAAGTAGTCAAGTCAATAAAAATCCAAGGCATCGTTAAAGACATTTATGAGTCTCTCTCTGGCCGTAATAGGATAAGTGAGGGGTCCCCCACACCCCGGATATTTATACAGCTGAGAATGAGAGCATGGCATGTAAATGATTAATAAGCTGCTCTGTTACAGGCTGAAAGCCCCGGCTAACTCTGAAATTCCCTCTACTTCCTCTGTCAGTTCTGGTCATGTCAATTAGGTGTCTGATGTAAATCTTCCTGCTTAATCCATTACTTAAGTTGTTTGAGAACTATGAGAGCAAATTATGCACCTTTGCACTCTATGGGGATTGCGGATGGCTGTCAATCTGGAATGGAACCCACTGCAAACACGGAGCAGAGAATCATTAAACATTTAATGCTCAGAATCCACTGACAGACTGATAGATGGGCGGCTGTCAGGAGAACCTCATGGAGCCGGGAGAACGCTCGTCTCTCATTCATTTATTTGTGTCAGGAACAAAATGTAATTCAAAAACAGAGAACAGGCGGAAAGTGACCGCGTTCCTACACCAGCCACGGCGCGTTCCTAACGATATGTCACAGAGTCTGCGGCCTGCGTATAATTGGGTGAAACCCTAATAAGACGCGAGTGATCCGGGCGCTGATAGGAATTGTCTTGTGACGCGGTGACATATTACATTTGTTGTATTACACATGACGGGAGATGGGAGTCTCGTGTCTCGGGTTGCGGCGCGTGTACCTCCGGGAGCTGACATTTCATAACGCCAGGAAGAGAGCAGAGTGTATTGTTTCCGATGGAGACTGTGGCGCGGAGAGCGGGGTCGCTGCGGCCGTTATTACTGTGTGGCAGTGGGTTCCCTGGAGATTCCTGAAGCCGCTGTGCTAGAAACTTGTTTATTCGAAGAGTTTAAATACCTAAAAGAGTAAAATGTGGTATTTATCTGTGACCGGTAATCAGAATTGTTCCTCACGGGGGCCGAATCCTAACGTCCGATAAGTTTGTATTTGGATATACGATGACCAGATGTGTGCGGATCTAATCTGTGTGATTGCGGTGCAGACCCCTCTCCTGTTGAAAGTCTCTTTGGGCCTGATTCAGACTTACTAATGACAGATAATTTACGCATGTGACGTGTGAAAATCTGGCTGTGGGAGCGCACTGCTCATGTGCGCGGCAGATGTTACACACATCTACGCACGGCCAAACACCCACCAACACCCCCGACACTCCCCTCTCCCAGACACTCCCCTCTCACAGACACTCCCCTCTCCCAGACACTCCCCTCTCCCGGATGTACGGTCGGTGACTTACGCGTCCATAGATCACTCTATACGTTCTATACGTGTGTACTTACGTGCGCATATGTGCTCCGTCCGTGCGATTCTTTATAACCGCCCCTCCATGCGTTCATTTAAATGCCTCCCCCCACCCACTTTTATGTAAATTTTTCCGTACGTCTGATTTCCGTGCGTATGTCCCCAAGTGCGATCCACATGTGCGCCCGTGAGGCGCTTCCGTGTGTATAGTCATTGTAAACTAACGTACATAAAGGGCCTGATCCAGACCTACGCGTTAAAACGGCGAGCGCAAGCGCAAGATAAAAAAAAGCCGAACTGCGCATGCGCCGGCCAGATCCAGAACAACGCTTCTGAGCGAATTTACACCTGGCGGACACGTAAAATCGCGATTTTGTATGTACTGCGCATGCGCACCACAGATGACACGCTACGTAACGTAACATAACTCTGAGCGTATGGGTCATTCACGTATTTGCTGCGTAAATTCGTAAGTGTGGGCGTGCCTATTTTACGTGAGCCAAAAGTACGTCTAAAATACGCAATG
>WWET01000941.1:212805-224047 GCA_011038615.1 Limnodynastes dumerilii
GAGAAAGGGAGTGGGAGGGTCAGGCTATGGGGGAAGGGAGGGTTAGGGTTAGGGTAATGGAAGGGGAGTATTAAGGTCAGGCTATGGGGGAAGGGAGGGTTAGGGCCATAGAAGGGGAGTATTAGGGTGAGGCTATGTGGGAAGGAAGGGTTAGGGTAATGGAAGGGGAGGGTTAGGATCAGAATTAGGGGAAGGGTTGGGATGTGATTTTACACTTACCTACCGGAGCACCGTGTTCATCAAAGCATAAGCAATCGAAATAGGACTAGATTAAAGAATTTGTGAAAACAATATAGGTAGCGCAACACTATGAATGAAGGCGTATTAGAGGTGGTGATCAAATGGGTTGTGGTAGGCCTGGTAGAGCTGAGTGGATAATTGGATGGTGTGAAGGGAAATGGGAGGAATGATGTGGAGGGTTAGGAATGGGTGATGAAGGTAAGAGTTGGAGTGGGACCTCAAAGTTCGGAGGGAGAGTCCACTCAATTTCGTTGATGCGAACAGCAGTACAGTTCCAGCAGAATGTGTAGATAGGAGACACAAAACAGGGGGCACTAGTGCATTACTGATGATCTGAACGGCAGGCAAAGAAAGTAGATGCACTCACCCTTCCTGTGTCTTGGTACAATGCATGTAGCAGGGTGTCTGCAATCTGTGTAGCGCTGTCCGGCCTCGGTACGCGGTGATGGTGTGGGGGCGGTGGTGGGTTAGTTCCGTCTGTCTCCTGTAGAGTAGGTGGCTGGTCTGCTGTGGAAGAAGTTCTGTGGAGAGAAGGAGAGGGCGAATGCGCCTAGCGCATTATCCGGGTGGAGGTTCAGAAAGGGAGGGGAGGTGATGCGCTCACCTTCCATATATCTTGCTACAAGCACTTAGTGAATGTGGAAGCAGGAGCTCGCGATGAGCCGGGTGTCCTCGTGGTTCCCCGCGTCGCCTTCTGATGACGTCAGACGCCGGGTGCCGGAGATACCCAGAGGGCACAGCGGCGTCCTCGTGGGTCTCGCGGTGTCTCGGGCTGGAGGCAGAAGACGGCAGGAGTGCAGAAGGAGGCACTGGACACTCGATACTTGCTTCTTGTATTTATTTTATTAAAATCTATTGTACAGTGGTGTTGTTGTATTCAAAGACCTTTGATCAGGCCCGCTGTGCACAAGTTTAGCAATCTGCATATGCGTGTGGCAGATGTTACGCAATGGATCTCACTACGTACGGCGTTGATTTCCGCATGTGGATAACTCCGTACAACAGGACGTGACTATACTCCATACGTGGGAGAATACGTAATGTGGGTGGGGGTGGGGCATTTAACTTATACAGTATGGGCGGGATTAGGAATTCTGCACATACGTTCGCACAAAGATACGCACAGAGAAGTTAAGCTATGGTACGCGGAAATCAGATAAATTCCATCCATGGGAGGGCGCTTGCGACATAAGTGCAGACTTTTGCTATTCCATGCGTTCTTTAAGAGCTCAACTCTGTATCCGGTCCATGGACACAGAACACATTATAACACATTATTATGTCATATTAGATGTATTTCTCCATTAGATGCCGCTATGTCACAAACCCATATT
The DNA here is from genome assembly GCA_011038615.1 of Limnodynastes dumerilii. NCBI lineage: Eukaryota > Metazoa > Chordata > Amphibia > Anura > Limnodynastidae > Limnodynastes > Limnodynastes dumerilii. The sequence continues at coordinate 214,380 of WWET01000941.1, forward strand.
ATTTGCGAGTTGCTGTAGTTAGAAATGTATAAGAGATGTTATCAAACATGGAATGCATCACTCTGAAACATTACATTGCATTATATTTCCCATAAGCATTATACACCAAACCTGGAGTCACTCCAAATGCAGTCCCTTCAAGCCAAAAGAATTCCAGCCAAACGATTAAGATCTGTAGACTGGGTAATAAACAAGGGCTAAGTGCCTGTAGGTGACACCTGGCATCCTTTCAAAGCCAGGTGACATAAATCAGGCATAATGTACATCAAAGTATATTAACACCTGGTAAACTTCCTCACCGCGATTTTCTGGTACCCGCTGTAAGGCATTCAAAGTAACTTCAGATTTTACGGCCGATCGTGACTTCATTATTCCCCTAATTACGCTGATGAAGCCGTTTTTCCGAGTTTTGCTCACCGTTCGTGCGTTTGAATTGTGGCAGAAGAATCTAGAAAATTATTTGGAAAGCATTTTGACAAATCGAGACGATTGTGACTTGCCGGCGCGATGGTCTGTTTTGCTGCAGACCATCGTGCGGCAGTTGGAGATTGGTGGCAGTCATTAACAAGTTATTAACAGGTGTTTATATAGTGCTATCAGATTACACAGCGCTTTACAGAGAATATCTCACATTCACATCAGTCCCTGTCTTATTGGAGCTACATAGTAAGGTCCTTAATACAGACATACACACACATACACATACATACATACATACATACATACACACACACTCACACATACATACATACACACTCACTCACACACACATACATACATACATACATACACACTCACACATACACATACACACACATACATACACTCACACATACACACACACACACATACATACATACATACAAACATACATACACACACACACATACTTACATACACACACACATACATACACACACACATACATACATACATACATACATACACACACACATACATACATACATACATACATACATACATACATACATACATATATATAGACACACACACATACACAAAGACAAGGGCTAATTTATTCAGCAGACAGTTAACCTACCAGCATGTTTATATTGTTTGGCTTTGCCACTTTAGAAATTTGGGAGGTATAGAAAAACAATGACCAAAGCCTTAAGTCACATGGTGCATACCCTCCAACATGACCCATTCCATTAGGTACAAAATACTCTGCGTCTCAGTTTCTAACTGTCAGTTACTATGGTAACCTCCTTTGTTGAAGAAACAAGTCGTTTTTTAACTATAAGTTAAGTCATTTCCCCAGGTGAGTGACAGTTGGAAGCTCGGGTGTGGAGTATATTGTACCTAATGGAATGGGTCATGTTGGAGGGTCTGATGGTGACACTACTGCAGCGTGCCTTCAGAATGTGCCTCTTTCAACATACTTCTGGAGAGTAAATTCCTCTACCTCTGGTTAAATCGGTGATCAAGAAAGTGAGACATTATCCCCCTACCTGGAAACCAAGGGGAGACGCAGTCAAAGTTTTTCTATTGGATCTCCAAAATTCGAGATTTTGCCTCTGGCTGTAAATCATGGCTCACCAGCTTAGTCAATAAGGTGTTGTTTAATTAACCAAGCACCACGAACCGCTACGCTTTAACTGTTGCCTAGCAACTTGGATACTCAAGCTCATTAGTGGTCAGCAGCCATGTATTCTGTCTGTTGTTGCCTAGCAGCCGAGATGCTCACCAATCTGTGTGGCATGGGAGGCTGGGCTAATTCAGACCCTCCAACATGACCCATTCCATTAGGTACATTTTAATCTGCTCCTGAGCCTCCAACTGTATTTCACCTGGTTTAAATGAATTAACTGATATTTAAAAAACCAATTGGCGTTTCGACATAGGTAGTTTCTATAGTAACTGACAGTTGGAAACTGAGGAGCAGAGTATTTTGTACCTAATGGAATGGGTCATGTTGGAGGGTATGCTAATCATCGCTGGGCCAATCATCATGGAAGTCTAAGTCATTGAGTGCTAGCTTCCTGATCCTGCTCTACCCCAGTCACCAGTTTATCCTTATCTCCCACCTGCTCCTGTTCTTTACCACCTGGCTGATGGCTTCCTCTGTGTTTTGGGTTCCTGGTTGTTGCTATGATTGAGTGCCCGTTTGTCAGTGCTTGCCATGGTCTGTTGGGTATGTACTCTGCCTCGATCTTGGTTTTCCCCTGCCACTGTACTTTCTGGTGGCCGCTACTCTTGGCTCCTATGTTTCCACATGTTGTGGTTCAGGTTTCTTTACACTTACCTAGCATTTACTCCCCCCAGGGGCCGTGACCTGTCAAAGGCCAGTTGTCCAGCCTGTCTGCACCATCAGGGACTCCAGTGAAGACCAAGGGCCAGATTTACTAAGCTGCAGGTTTGGCAAAGTGGAGATGTTGCCTATAGCAACCAATCAGATTCTAGCTATCACTTTCTTTTTACATACTAGAGAATGTCAGCTAAAATCTGATTGGTTGCTATGGGCAACATCCTAACTTTTCCAAACCCGCAGCTTAGTAAATCTGGCCCCAAGCCTCTGGTTAGACTTTTGTCTTGGTGAGCCTGTCCTAACACCAGGAAGTATGCAGAGTTTCTTCATATAGGAGCTGATTCAGAGTTTGGGAGTAAAGCTGTCCATACACTAGGCCCAATCACCCAATTTTCGGCGGAGGGATATCGCGGTGCAGTGGGGTGATATCGCGGATTGCGAAAGTGAATGGGTGAAGTATGCTGAACAGCATACTCACGGATTCATTAAAAAAAAGTAGAAAAAGGTAAGTATTCGAAAAAGGAACTTTCGGATGTCCCTTTTTCGGTAATGACATTTCCTTACCGAAAATTGCAAGCGGCGGCTATTGCAAGTAGTAGTACAGACAGGGATCAGCCGAAACCTCGCTGTGTGATGCGCGGCTTCGTCTGATTCTTGTCTGTATTACTGCCTGCAATAACCGCTGCTGTATATCTATGTACTATGCTGCTCTGACTGCTTTGATAGCTTCACAGCTGTCAGAGCAGCATAGTACTAGCCCTGGCCCCCCTCTTCTGCTAGGATTATCGGTCCCAGCAGGTGAGGTGTATGGTGCTGATAACGGGACATTTCCCTAGCGGGAAATCGTCCCGTTTATCAGCCCACCCCCTGCTGGGACCGATAATCGTCCTAGTGCATGCTCAGCTTAAGGGTAAAACAGGTGCAGGTGTAGAGCTCGGCTAAACCATTTTGCAAACTCAGGGGTGCTAATTAATTTTATATTCTATAAAATAGAACTTTACCTCTCAATTCTATTTCTGTTTTCAGAATGTAAATGTGTCTCCCCTTGCAGTGTAACATGATATGGCTCAGGTCTACACTTGCACCTAATAAAAAGGTGTAAGTGCAGCTCTGAATCACCCCATACACGATAGTGGCTGAAAGTGGAATAGTTTAATGCTAAAATCTCTCCTAATTAAATTCCGGCTTACTCCCCCCACACTGCACTGGCTGTGCTGACCCTTCCAGAGTTGGTATGTGAATGGTTTAAACAAAACATTAGGAGGACATTTATGTGTTCCAAAAAAAAATAAACAAAAATAGGTGACTCAATGTTTTGTATTGAATGCCAAGCACAAACCATTTGCAAATTTTACACAATATTTTTAATGCTTGGCTCAATTAACATTGTAATACTTGGAAACTGTTACGTTGCTGAAATTAAATAGACTGTAACTTCTATGCAATGTAGCCGCTATAGACAGATTTTATCCAATGAGGGAATGAATCAACTGGAGGGAGCCCAGGGGTATAGCATGTTGATGAAGCACCTGGGGCCGGATCCAGTTCTAACAAAGTCACCCAACCGCTGCAATCTGCGGGAGTGGGTCCCCGTCAAGAATGGCCCTATTTCGATAGGGCCGTTCTCTGCCAGCCAGTTTCGAACTGGCTGGGATATCGATTGCTTATGCCTTGATGAGGCATAGCAATCGATCCCCGGAGCACTGAACACGCTGCTCTGATAGGTTAGTCTAAGAACTAAGCCCAACCCTTTCCCAAATTCTGACCCTAACCCACCCCTTCCATTACCCTAACCCTCCCTTCTCCGTAGCCTGACCCTCATACTCCCTTCTCTATAGCCTAACCCTAAGACACCCCCTCCCTGCAGCCTGACCCTAACCCTCCCCTCCTATGACCCTAACCCTAATCCTCCTTTCCTAAAAGCCTAACTCTAACCCACCCCCCAACACTAAAAGTCCTCGGAGGGCTTACTCACCCATTCATAAAAAAAAAAATCTAAAATGGCTGCCATTCGAAAGAGACAGCCGAAAAGGAGTACGGACTGACAGACATCTGTGCACACATAAAATGCACAGAGGACAGGATCAGGTCCCTGGATCATTGCAATTTAGTTAAAGGGACTCCACAAGTTATTTACTCTGAGGTTCCCACTAGTGGAGAAGTCACAAAAGTATGCTTTAAGAACTTAGGACCTGATTCAGACTTAAGAAACCTTTAGGATCTTAATTATACGCAACTAGGGGGTGATTCAGAGATGCGATTGCGAAAAGATCGCAAATATACGCACCTTAGGTAAGATTTTACCAGGTTACAGCCCACTGCATAAACAGTCACTCCCCTTGCAAACAGCGGCGGATCTTAAAGTTAGACCACCATTGACTAACCCTAACTCTGCGCTGTCATTTGAGATCTTAAGGGAAGTAGTAGCGTTTATTTGCGATCCTAAGTGTCTGCCCGCACCCACTTTCCCTCATCTCCCTGCCTCCCCCCGCCCATTTTCATGCAAATCCTCAGATCTTAAACTTTCGTAGCACTTAAGATCTTAAGGTACGCTCTTAGCAAATTTACGCTCCTAACCTCTACGTAGATGGCGTTGCACTATTACTGCGCATGCGCAGTTATGCGAATTTTCTAAGATTCTACATATACGCTCCTAAGTTGCGTGAAAATCGTATCTCTGAATCAGCCCCCTAGGGCCTGATTCAGAGGCTGAAAATAAGAACTTAAAGTTACACCTGGGCTAAACCATGTTGATTTCAGGGGGAGTCAAGTTAATTTTATTCTATGCATGCAGGGAGAATGCTTTGCTTTTACTTATTGCACACAGATACCTGATCAGCATCACTTTTAAACTGCTAATTAGACTTGAGCTGGGAAACATCACCTTTTAACTATAATACTGTTGCAACAAATGAAATTTGACTCCCCTGAAATCAACATGGTTTAGCCCAGGTGTAACTTTAAGTTCTTATCTTCAGCCTCTGAATCAGGCCCAACATCAATAACTGGCATGCGCCGATGTTCCGACACAGGCAACTTACACAAATGAGTTGTGTAAGTTCCCTGTCGGACTTAGTTCTGGATCTGGTCTTTTGTATTTTAGATACTTGTAGACAAGAAGACTACCAGGAAACAGCAATACAATAATACTTTCTTTAACACTACATTACTTCTACTTTACCAATTTATACTTTCTTACTAATTGTGGAGAAAAATATTTATGACATTGGGGTTTTTTATGACTTATTCATCATCATGGTATTTTGTGATATATATTGGCAACCACTGTAATATATAATTTGATAATTAAATACATTATTTCATAAAGGAATTAATGTTGATGGCTACTGGACATTAGTCCGCCATTTATGTTCTTGACAAATTGCACAAATTGAGAGAACATGAATGTGGAATGCTCCCGATCATGAAAATGTCATCAATAAATCTCTACTAGCAGGCTGCTTAAACAATAAAATAAGTAGAAGGAGAAAGACATTTGTCTTCCATGTAAGCAGCAATTTATATTGTCATAGGATAAATATGTGCGGGAACATCTTATATCTGTTTCTAGAAAAGACTTGTATTAATTGTAATAGTTGAGAATTACTGAGACTGAGCTTTTATGTCCCAAAATAATAATAATATTAAACAAGTGTTTGCCCTCATGTTCTAATACATCTCTTTCTTTGAAGAAAGCTCCCGATGAAGCTCCTTCTCCAGAGATGTCAGGGTCTTCTGAATTTCTCGGTGGTTATAAGATTAGGGTTAGGGCTTAAGGTTAGGGTTAGGCTGTAAGGCATGGACAGTTAGGATAGGCCGCGGGGTATGGAGAGTTAGGGTTAGGTTTTGAGGCATGTAGGATTAAGGCTGAAAAAGGAGAAGGTTGAATGGCCCATACGTTCACAATTACGCTACGCTACTGAGCGTATATTCTATGGTGCGCATGCGCAGTGCTTACCAAAAGGCGATTTTATGTCTCCGCCACACGTAAATTCGCTCAGAAGCGTTGTTCTGGATCACGCCCTTTGTCACTTAGTTTTCGGGTATAGGACATAATCAGAACTAACTAGCTAACAGCAATCTGTGCAGATACAAAAACACATTAATAAAGTCTCTTGGTGACCTTTAGTTCAGTTTTTCAGGGGTGCCGGAGACGAGCTGTGTGTAATTGACTCATTTTGGTTCCCTGTTCTGTAAGACTCATCTGTATAACATCTCTCTTTCCTTTCTACTTTTCCAAGGATCCCCCTGGAGACATCTGGAAATATGACCGATACCTGCAGCCTATTAATTAACACAGCAACACAGTATGTGCCGGATAAACCTACATCCATCTCTGATCCCACGGGGCCCCCAAGAGGAACAACACGGAGATCATTTTCCGCTGATCCAAAATTAAAGGCGTCCTAACTGAAAGCAATTCCAATAAGTCAATATCAGATGTGTCATTTAGATAATAGTTTTAATGTTGTTTTCTTCACTCGGTTTTGACACATGATTTATAACGAAGGCCCCATTATCAGGTAAAAATTGCTACCTGACAGTTCTGGGGTTGTGTTCGATTCCCATCTTGAGATTTATCACATATGAAACCCCCCCATACAAGACTGTATAAGGAAGCATTTATTTTTATTAACCTTTTCATAGAATATTGTTTATCCAACGATGAGAACCAGGGGCCGTATTTAGAGATCCGTTTTTTAAAAAGTACGCAATTATACGCACGCACGTGACAAGGCCACACCCACGACACTCCCCTCTCCCGGCCATCCAATCTTAGACTTACACCTCCATAGACCACTCTGTTCTTTATGTGTGTACTTACGTGTATATGTCTTCCGTGCGTGCCATTCAGTATAGCCACGCCCTCAAGCGTTCATTTAAATGCCTCCCCCCACCCACTTTCTTCCCTAACTTCCCCACAGCTTAAGCCTAAGTCTCCCTTCCCCACAGCTTGATCCTAACCCTCCCCTTCTATTATCATAACCCTACCTTCCCCGCAGCCTAACCCTAACCCTCTCTTCCCCACAGCCTAACCAAAGTCTCCCTTCCGAACAGCCTGATCCTAACCCTCCCTTCCCTGCAGCCTAACCCTAACCCTTCCTTCCTCGCAACCTAACCCCAAGTCTGCCTTCCCCACAGCCTGATCCTAACCCTAACCCTCCCTTCCCCAGAGCCTAACCCTATCCCTTCCCCTAACACTAAAAGTTCCTGGAGAGGTTACTCACATCTCCCGCAGCTGGTCCGGCGACGCTTTCGAAAATGAAAGCGTGGGTATTCCGATCGGCACACTCACCCGTTCAGAAAAAAAATAATCTAAAATCGCTGCTATTCGAAATAGAGACCGCCGAAAAAGAACTTTCAGCTGTCTCCACTTCGGAAAGGCATCCATCCCACCGGCGTTTACTGCATTTATTTCTCAGCCGATATCAGCCCGTATTCAGAGTACCGGACGTATAACACATATGTCCGGTGTTTAGCGATTTTTACTCTGCGCATGCGTAGTAATTTTTTTTAAACGTAATCTACGTATCTTTTTCTTACGTAGATTGCCTAAATGCGGTCTTTCAGACTGCATTTACGCAATCTACGTAAGAAAAAGATACATAGATTACATAAAAAATTACTATGCATGCGCAGTAGTAAAAATCACTAAACACAGGAAGTATATGTTATACGTCCAGTACTCTGAATACAGGCCATCATGTGCTTCTCAAAACACATTCTTTAGCCAATATTTTTACGGAATCCATTACTTTATGCCCGATGGTTTCATTCAGGGTCAGACTGAAGGTCAGGATTCTAGTATAAGCTCATCAACCATGGAGAATATCAGCCAGGGAGACCAATTTCTGCATCTTTATCTGCAATTACAAACACACGAGAGAACCATCTCCAGAGCTCAGAGTTAATCCTGCAGCTCCTTTGCACGTGGCTAAGATAAGTGTAATTTTGCTCCAAGGAACTGCAAATAACAGCTTGCTAATGGATACCGAGACTCTCTCTAGAGTGTAGTTTTGTTTATTCTGGCTTACGGCGGCAATGGGTTAACTCACCTCGTCCAATTTTAACTCCTCTGCTACCAAAGACCGGCCATTGCTCCTTGCCAATGATAAAGATTAGACCATTGTCTCAGGCCATTAATCTGCCGACTTTGGTTCAGTCACCTGACATGACAGATACACTGACGTATTTTATGGTAACTGAGGACTTTCGCGGCAATTTAACCTTCTAATTAGCTTCTGTCTCTTTTGTAAGAATTAATGCAGCGCTGGTGAACTTTACAGCAAGGCGTGAAACGCGTGAATGCCACCTTATCGCTAACAGCTTGGGTGCAGGTCTGTAATTTCTCCTAAGAGGAAGAATGATGGGGAACCAAAATGACCTTCAGATGGAAGGTGCCTGAATATACTTCGTTAACTTTGTAAGTTTACAAAATTGTGGGCAAACTGGTCACTCCCCCCATCATAAGACATCTGAGGCTTCATTTCCTCTGCGGAAATGCGTCGGCTTCACCGTAAATTAATATTTATTCTATTGTATTTGATGTTCACAAGTAGAATGCCTGATGAAAAAACATGCATAATTGTACTATTGTCTGCATTTAATCTTTAAACAAGGTTTGTTAAAATCCATGCACCATTTTGCCATGGCATTCAGAAATTTTTACCTGGTGCCTGCAATGACCACAGATCCACTATGCAGTCCCTTTTCCTTTTAGATGCCAACTAAAACTGCTGAGAGAGTAGCTGCTGCTGGGAGGATAGAAGCCGCGGCAAAGATAAACCTCTGTGGCCACTGCCCCTGTCCGGGCCTGGCAGGTTGAGCACGGAGGGGAGAAGGTATATGGGCCAGACTCAGACCTCCGGGCATTTTATGTACATAGGTCTGGCAGTCTGTAAGGACGTGGGAAGTGAACCCCCTCTGTCACTCCACTCTCTAGTGCAGTTATGGCAGCAACTACGCTACCTTAACCTTACCTTAAGCCTCCTGTGTGGATCACCGGTCCATACGACCACTGCATAGAAGTACTTATACCAACAGTGGTGTCAAATTGGAATACTACCCCCCTCTTCCGCCCACCTTATGAAGTTAAACAGATTGCGGAAGGCGGGTGTCCTACAGACCTCTGAATCTGGCCCTATATCTCCATGGGTGTGAGTCGCTGTGTGAATGGCCCTTTTAGCAATTGATCAACGGAAGAAAGAAGATACTATGGCGAATGGTGAGTATGAATTTAACCCCAACCCTTACCTTAACCTTCTATTACCCTAACCCTCCCTTCCATTACCCTAACCCTCCCCTTCCATTACCCTAACTCTCCCCTTCCATTAAACTAACCCTCCCCTTCCATTACCCTAACCCTCCCCCTTCCGTTATCCCAACCCTCCCCCTTCCA
>WWET01000941.1:226114-238039 GCA_011038615.1 Limnodynastes dumerilii
CATTGATGTGCCATCCTGGATGAGCTGCACTACCTGAGCCACTTGTGTGGGTTGTAGACTCCGTCTCATGCTACCACTAGAGTGAAAGCAGAACCACTCCTTTATTGGGGGTGTCTTGCTAATTGCCTATAATTTCCAACTGTTGTCTATTCCATTTGCACAACAGCATGTGAAATTGATTGTCAATCAGTATTGCTTCCTAAGTGGACAGTTTGAATACACAGAAGTGTGATTGACTTGTAGTTACATTGTGTTGTTTAAGTGTTCCCTTTATTTTTTTGAGCAGTGTATTTTTTATTTTTTTTTAGATCCGGCGCCTAGATTATATAGATATATATAAAAAATATTGAGCCCTGACTTTAAACATACAAGGCTTACAAACGCAGATAAGATGGTAAGCTTCAGGGTAAAAGCTGGTCTATGAAATACAATGCTTCCATTCTCTGTTCCAATCCATTCTGTGAAGGCTTCAACGTGGGGACATTTTTTTTGTGTGCATACTTTTTATTTATATGAATCAGAAATCTCAGGCAAAACCCAATTATAAAATGCAATTACCTTGCTAGCAAGCTTTCATCTAGTTTTGATTCTTTAGGAGGGAAATGTCTCTGCCGGCTCCCATTTGTTTCATGTGAGCTATGTCTTTGTCTTCACAAGATTAATCCATGCGGAAGGTGGTTAACAAAATAGGTGGAAGCTTTGCAGCAAATAAAGATGAAAGGGAGATCCGCTAAGAAGGACTGTTAACGGGGTGCGTGACATAAGTATCCCGGGCGTCAGGTGACCTTTGCAGGTGCGTCCCCTTGTAAGTTCCGAAAGGTCTCTGGGAATGCCCCTGTGCAGACAATCTAAGGCTCTCATGGGCATTACACAAATGTTCTTTGCTGGCCCCTCTTTTGCAGTTACCATGGCAACTGTCTCCTACACTGGCTTCTGGGTACCATTCATTTAAGGCTGAACAATACACCCACTATAATGATACAAAGTGAGATCTGAGAGTCTTGCGTGGGATTTAAACACAGCAACAAACACGGGATATTTATGTGACTTTCTCAAAGAAGGGGGAAAAAAAAAAGCTTTGGGCCAGATTTACTAAGCTGCAGGTTTGGAAATGTTGCCCATAGCAACCAATCAGATTCTAGCTTTCACTCTTTTATTACACAGTAGAGAATGTCAGCTAGAACCTGATTGGTTGCTGTCTCCAGTTTTCCACACCCGCAGTTTGGAAAATTGATTTGTGCTAGAACTCAGGTGAGAGGATGAAATATTCGCTGCGCAAACTGTGCGGTGGTGAATACGAACAATTAGTCACCTATGCCGCAGGTAAGGGGGGGGAGGGGTAGAAGGTGCCTGGCCATTATCTAATTTTGTATGGCAGTGGCAAATGTATTCCCTGACAAAAAGAGACTGCTATGATATAATCCTGCCACGGCATAGATCGCAGTCACCGGTCACGCTCACGGCTCAAGTGTACAACTGCATTTTTCTATAGTCAATGGTGCAAAGTATTTATTGATTATGACAGTCAGCCTCTCTCTCAGGGAAGGCGTAGCTCGGTAGTTTACTCAGTGCAAGTTGACATGTTGTTCACGCGTTATTCAGTGTTCCCGGCTCTGGACGTAACGGTTTGATAGCCGTGGACATCATATAGGAAACATCCGATTTCTAAGTGTGTGCATCCACAATTATGCAGCGGTCGTCAAATGTTTGCAGAAATTAGGCGCCATAAATAAACTTTGGCGCCAGGTTTTTTAACAAAAATAAAATAAAAAGATATCTATCTATCTATAGGATGTAATTCTCTGCTCCGTTAATATGTCATTTGACAGATGACTTTGTGGCAATGAACTGTTTTCATCAGTTTCCAGCAAGACAGCGGGGTAGATCCAGACCTAAGTGCTTGTTACGTGTCATCGCGTAGCGTATTTTCTATGCACTCTCCTCGTTCGTACGTACTTTGGCCATTTTACGTTTCCCAAACCCCACCTTAACTTTTCAAAGCGTAACTACTGACGTACGTAAAGGCTACACATACGTAAGTGCCTAAGCACGCCCATACTGTATGATTTAAATGCCTCCCCTCGCCTCCGAAACGTATGCTCAGTAAATAATGGACGATTTTACGGCAGTGGCTAGCGTAAAATCGCTTGCGTATGTATTTTGGGATCTGGCCCGGCGTCGTTACCGTGACTACTGTCTCTACGAAGAGTTCAACAGCAACAGGTGAGTTTTCTTCATCCTAATCCTACCCTTCCCGCAACCTAACTGTAACCCTCCCTATACCAGCCCTGTACTGCAGACTAACCTTAACCCTGCCCCCTATGCAGCCTAACCCTGCCCATCCCCTTCCTGCAGCCTAACCTTAGCGGCACTCTGAACAGGTACCTTGTTGAAATAGGAGCATTCGCCTTTGTACTGTGCCATTATACAAATATTCTTTATTAGAAAGCTGTTGGCTGTTTCAGTGTTGAAATAGAAATTGCAGCAGTAGAAAATACATGCCCTATATGTATATTTATGATGCTGGGGGAGCATCCACTGAAGTTTATCCATGGGGATGGCTCCCGTGGTCACTAATCCCTCACACAGCATTGCGCTTCTGTCCCACTAGTTTCAGTGGGCGTGCAGAGGAGAAGGACGATGATCAAACAGTTTCTCCTTCATGTCACTCTGGTAGACAGGTCCCAAGTTCTAGTCGCCATGGTGACCGGTATTTGTCAAGCCCTGTAATATCCGATGCGTTGAGATCCGTAATCACAAGTCCATCGCAGACCCTCCAAAATGACCCATTCCATTAGGTACAATTCAATCCACTCCTGAGCTTCCAACTGTCACTCAACTGGTTTAAATGAATTAACTATTTTAAAAAAATTTGGGCTCTTCAACGTAGATTGCGTAAACGACCTGACACATGCGTAGTAGGTCATTTCGGATAAATACGCACTTAAGAAGCAGAAGCCTCTTAAGTGTGAATCAGGGCCATTATAGCGCCGTACCTTGCTTCACATTACTACAGTCCTCAGCCCTGCCCAGTGGGGGCGTGGCTTAATTCATGGAAGAACGTGAGTTGTAAAAAAAAAGGCATGGAAGCCATTATAAAACCCTCTGAAGGTCTGCTTTTATTGTGACAATGGTAAAGTTGTCCTTGATGTGTCAGCAGAGCATCGATTACACTTGGCTGACATTAAATCTCATTCCTTCTCTGTTCCCTATTCTAAGGCTTCGACATTAACACTTTGCTGACAGACGCCTGTTCTACAGCTATTTATAACACCCGAGTAATGACCAGCTTACACCTGGCTGGCACCGCACCTGACTCCGCATCGCAGCCAATCTCGACGCCATCATTCCTCTTTGTCACATTGAATTCCGGCTCCTGTCTGTCACCCCCGGTGCCAGGAGCTATGTGCCACAGAGGGAGGAGGAGCGACGATTCACTTGCTGCTCTGACTTCGTTGCTTAGCTGATGGCACAAATCAATGGTTTCCAGAACACTGGGGGTGCATTTGGCTGGAAGGGGGGGGGGGGGCAGGCTTTGGCCACTTGCAAACAGCTTGCAATATGCAATGATCTGACAGTTAGCAGCAGCCATGTGACTGCAATGAAACTAGATTCTAATTTTGTATGCTTAGCTGCTGCAGAACTACAAGTCCCAGCATTCTAAACAGCCATTGTGAGGGGCCCTGTATAAAGGAAGGGCCAAATTTAGCTGGATATGGAGAGTTTAAACAAAGTATGAATATAATAAGCATTTTCACTGATGAGAAGGGTGTCATAACAGGTGAGGCAAGAGCCAGCTTTTGAAAATGAAAATCAGGGAGATCGTAATAGACCTATCAAGGTGCTGCACCAAAGGGGTGTGTCCTGTACCACCAAAGGGGTGTGTCCTGTACCACCAAAGACGTGTGTTCTGTGAATAGCAGACCCTCTAACATGACCCATTCCATTAGGTACAATTTAATCCGCTCCTGAGTTTCTAACTGTCAAAAAACTATTTGCCTCTTCAACAAAGGTGGTTACCATAGTAACTGACAGTTGGAAACTGAGGAGCAGAGTATTTTGTACCCAATGGAATGGGTCATGTTGGAGGGTATGGAATAGCTCCACCCATGGGTGTGTCTAGTGCTTTCAGGAAAACGATTTCTCAATAAAAAATGGCGGCATCCGTATTTATTGATTGTTATTCTGTCAGTGAATGAATAGTTTCAGTATTATTGTGGAGACTGTGAATAGGATCCGCTGACTTATTTATAGAAAAGATAAAAGTAGGTGACACTGCAGCTGATTAACAGAGACCAAAGTGCGTTTTTCATTTCGGTCTTCATTATGGAAGTCATGTTGTCTTAGATAACTGCCAGTATTTCATTACTTATTAGCCAGCAAGAAAATGGCTGCCTCCATAGACCTCAATGCAGGGAAATAGGAGACAATTTCTAAATTCCATCATCATACCGCAGTGACTCCTGCAACTGAATAGGAGTCAGGGAGATTGGGGTCATTACTGTGCTGTATAACCATGTGACATTAATAGGTGACATAATTATGTGACTAGGTGACATTACTGTGTGGTGTAATAATATGAATTTGGGACAACTATGTGACACACTCATGACCTGGATACATTGATATACAATGATGTGACCTGAGAATATTTCTGCGTGGCATAATCATGTGACATAAGAGAAGAATACAATGGTGACTTAGGGGTGCTAACAATGGTATTTAAGTCCTTCACCAACAGCTTAGATTATAATTCACAAACAATATGTGTAGATATAAAATGTATGTGCACTGTTTTTACACACTGAATTTTAAAGTTAAGGTAGTTTCTGCTACTGCCACAAGTCTAAATCAGTTTTTACATCCCCACCTGCAGCAAAACAAAGGCAGGGTTGCCGACTTTTTGAAGCTTACCTCCGGGAGAAACTGGAGGGAAGCCATAGATTTCTGCAAGGGGCGGGGCTTATTGATGCGATTTGCAAATTGCAACATTAAGCCTCGTTCCTGTCAATAACTCATGCAATCTGATGACATCATCAAGCACCGCCCATCCCTAGTAGCGCTAGGGATTACCATAGTGATTGATTGCTGGTGGGGTTTGCGGGAGCTTTACCGGCTCTCCCAGGATACCGGGAGAACTGCCCAAATTTCGGGAGTCTCCCGGAGTGTGTTATATAAAATATAAAATATTTCGCTTTAGACAAGTGGACAGATAAAGAGAGGAGCATTTACAATGATTAATAACTGCAAAAGAAGGTGCTTACTAGACACAAGTGTATAATTTAGCTATCAGTTCTACACTGTGGTCAACTCGGAAATGTAAAAGTGATGCTATGGACATTATGAAGTGGCGGTATGGAAACATAGAAAGTATCAGAAGTTAATGGAGATTTATAAGTTCATAATTAAATCAGTAAAAAAAATCAGAGCGGCTCAATTTCGAACATGATACACCCACTAGCTGGACTGGACCGTCAAACCACACTCGAATTGACAGTATATCACCGTATACTCATATATGCCACTTTGAACATTGGTTCTACATATATCAAGGATTTGCAACTTTCATTATCTACACTGTACAATGTCTGGAATTATTTATAATTGAAATTGCCTTTTTTCCACTAATCAGCCCCAAAAAAGTAAATCAACCTTAAAGGGTTAATGACTGTGGCAGGCTATTGGGTTGTTTCTTTTCACTGCTATTAAAGATTTTAAATTAAATGCCAACTTTGATTACCTTGACAATTTACTTGGTGCATGATCTAGTGAGCAGGAAAGTTTTGGATTGCTGCTCTGAGCTCTATATGAATCCTTCTTCTCCCTCTCTGACATTACATGACTTACTGAGAGGATGAACGCCTGTGTCATACAGTCATACAGATATGATACAAAAATGACTATTACAATGAGGTCAGACTTAACTTGCCAGTTAAAGGCATCAAAAAAATATTGTGTTCTTAAAGTTTACTAAAATTATATTAGAACAAAATAATTTTAATGACATTTTATGTAAACCATTGTGGATATATCACAAACATTCCTTTTTTTGGGACATTTTTTAAAGTTTATACTTTACAACTTATAAAGATCAACACTTAGCCTGCTTCGCGCATGCGCAGATGATCAGTCGTCTCATCAGCGTAGCCCGCTCTACTGACCGCTGATAAAACACCAGAGATCCAAATAGGTAAATAATTTGTCCCCTACTGCGATCTTCAAGCGCCATCTTTCCGAAGAGCGGCGGGAACACTGCTTTGAAATCGGGCGGAGGTGACGTCCCGGAAGATGAGTGAAATCTGAGATAAAGAGTATATTGGGCATAAAGAGAGCGACAACTTCATTGGTTATTACTATAATAGGTGAGAAGTGAGTATAGTGCATGGACAGACTGCGCCATGCTCCCATATATGGTGCTGGTGATATAGGGTGTGGTCTGTGTATGGTGCTGGTAATATAGGGGGAAGTCTGTGTATGGTGCTGGTAATATAGGGTGTGGTCTGTGTATGGTGCTGGTAATATAGGGTGTGGTCTGTGTATGGTGTTGGTAATATAGGGTGTGGTCTGTGTATGGTGCTGGTAATATAGGGGGAGGTCTGTGTATGGTGCTGGTAATATAGGTGGAAGTCTCTGTATGGTGCTGGTAATATAGGGTGTGGTCTGTGTATGGTGCTGGTAATATAATTTCTTATTATATACAATGGATTGTATGTAGGGGCTGGTATGCTATAGACTGTATGAGGTGGAGGGGCCCTTTGTGCCTGGTGTAGTGCATGTATGTACTGTCTTTATTCACATTGTGTGTTTTTTGGTCCCTTTGCTGTCATTTGTCCCAAGTTTAACAGCCTTTGAATTATGCTATGATTTCAGGAGCGGTTGAAGTGTAATACTGGACGATGCACAGGTCTGTCAATCATCCGGGGACGACGCTTTTGGGGGTGGACCCCTTTCCTAACAAATTGCAAAGCATTGCCCCGGGAGACCTGCAGAATTTGAGGACGCATATGAAATTGCTGGAGAAAGGGGAGATCGTAAAGAAAGTTGAAAGTTTGAAGATTCCCAAAACGTTGGTGACTCACCATGTCAGTGTCGCATTTTCTTTCGACTACCACCATTTTATAATACGCACAATCCCGGACTTGTTCAGTGATGTTAACATTGAAAATGCCCTCAACCGTATGGTTGGCAACAGGTATTTTACTGTTTTAGGACTTATAACTGATCTTGGTCAAGTACCCATGTACCCAGGAGAGCGAGAGAAACCGTACTCGGTTTGCCCTCTTGGCTTCTATGAAACAGAGCGGTTTCAGCCAGGCTATTGTGAAACCCTTGTAAAATACCAAGCCTTGATGTCCTATATATTTAGAGATGTGCCGGGGATGCTGGTGTATTTGGACTATATAATAGTTTTTGGGAAAACGTTTGAAGAGCACAAAGAGTTGCTAGATGGAGTCTTCAAGCGATTTGTAAAAGACAACTTGCAGGCGTCGTTGGAAGATAGCTCTTTCTGCTTTCCCTCTGTATCCTATGCAGGACATGAGGTGTCCGCATCGGGGATAGCAATCGACCCCAGCAAGATTGCAGTGATGTCTGCTTGGCCTAAGCCCAGAACGGTGGCAGAGCTGCGATGCTTCCTGGATTTCTGCAGGTATTACCGGCAATTCTTAGAGGACTTCTCCAAAATGGCCAAACCGCTAAATCTCTTGCTTCAGAAAGCTGTGAGTGACAAGGAGGCGGAGGATGCCGCGCTTGGGAAACGACCTTGGTGGGTCAGAGAGTCTATAGTGAAGAAATGGACTAAAGAATGCGACGAGGCGTTTGACCGGCTGAAACACGCCATTATCCACGCTCCAGTGCTACAACGTGCAAATATGAGTCAACCCCAAACGCAACGTACAAAAGCCAAGTAAACGACCTAGGTGGGTGTTCCTATAAGGTCATGGCCTGTTGAGTGGAACGTCTTTGCCTTGTTGACTTGGCGTCATTTTGACAGATCTGCGGTGTGTTGGATACAACAACCAAAGGATTGTGATGCCCCCCTCCCACTTTTGCCTAAACACTCCCCGTGGCAGCATTAGACCGCCTGATTCTAACTAAACTATTCCATGCGGTCTTTAAAGACCGCATGGAGGCAATCTACATATCTAACTGGTACGTAGATTGCATAAATGTACTACTGCGCATGTGAAGTAGGTCATTTCCTTAAAAAAAAATACGCACCTAAGAAGCAGATGCTTATTAGGTGTGAATACAGGCCTAAGAGAACATTTACGAGAGGGTTCATTGGTGGGAGAGTTAAGAGAGAGACACCAGCCTGGACGAAGCAGTAATACTCTGCCAGGGCTACTGTGGGGTCATTGACGCTGTATGGAGTTCAATGCTATTTTCTCTTATTTTTGGAAATAAATCTGTTTGACTTCCCATGGACACTGAGGGACTGGTCAGGAGTCTACACTTGCACCTTTAATTTTAAGGTGCACGTGTAGACCTGAGTAATACCATGTCCAACTTAAAGGGGAGGCACGTTTTATTTGTGAAATTAGAATTGAGAGGTGACGTTTCTTGGCTCAGTTCTGATTTTATAGATTACACATAAAGCTGTGCACTTTTTTTTTGAGTTCTATGTGTAAAAATAAAGTATTTTCCCTGCATGCAAAAGGATTAATATTCATTTGATTAATGGTTTAGCCGAGCTGCACGCTTGCATATTGGAGGAAACCAGAGCACCCGGAGGAAACCCATGCAGACATAGGAAGAACATGCGAACTCCACACACATAAGACCCTGTCTGGGAATTGAACTTATGACCTCAAGACACATAAGTGCTACTCATTGAGCCCCCGGGAGTTGCAGCACAGATTCTTTGGCCTTACTCTTAAATTCTGAACCAGCCCCTGTGTCTGAGTGATTTGAAGAACCTGTAGCTTCACTTGCGAATGAAGGCGTCCCTACTTCCCACGTTTCAGTACGGATCCCAAAGGTTCTGGGCGTGCCTGGAATTCAACCACCGAAGATTTCTATACACTGCATGCAAAATTCAGCTATTGTTCTTTCTTCCGGATTCGGTCCAAAAATTTAATTTTATTTTTTTTTCTAAACAATCCATAATATTCAGACATTATGTAATTATGATCTGACCAAATAAAAGTTTTTTGTTATGTTCTGTTTATATTTTCAGAACTTTTACATTTTACTAAACTATTGTTCCTCCAGCTGTCTGCCACAGTGACTGAAGCTGAATGTCCTGAATCCTACATTATGTATAGGTACCGCGTACAGTTTTTTGGAAGTGGCTTTTGTACCAAATGTTCCTCTTAATGGCCCATATTCAGAGTACCGGACGTATAACATATACATCTGGTGTTTAGCGATTTTTACTACTGCGCATGCGTAGTCAGTTTTTTAACGTAATCTACGTATCTTTTTCTTTTACGTAGATTGTGTAAATGCGGTCTTGCAACCTACGTAAGAAAAAGATGTAGATTACGTAAAAAAATGACTGCGTGGTAGTAAAAATCGCTAAACACCGGACGTATATGTTATACGTCTGGTACTCTGAATACGGGTCCATGTTTTGATTAAGTGGCGTTCTGGATTTATTAAGAATTTGAAGCAAATGTGGCAATACAACGCTCTATAGGAAGGATTTGTTTTTAATGCTTGGGGCTACGCGATGCCTTTTCATATACTGTAGGGCAAATGCTGGTCAGTTGTATTTTTTATTGTCATTTATAAGCCTTTCACATGGGGTGTCCTTTGCTTGCGCTATGATCTGTGTTACGATCGTCCAATGTGTGGCAGTTGAATTGCCGGCAGACTATTTTGAAAAGAAGCAGAGCTGCAACTCCTGAAGTCAGCATGGTGGCTCAGTAGCACTTGCGTCTCACTGCGCTGAGGTCATAAGTTTGATTCCGGGACAAGGCCTGATCTGTGTGGAGTTTGTATGTTCTCCCCATGTCTGCGTGGGTTTCCACAGGGTGCCCCGGTTTCCTCCCATATGCCCAAAATCATGCTGGTAGGTTAATTGATTGCTAACGAGAAAAAATAAATAAGAATAATAAGCCTTGTGTATGTGTGTTGTAGGGAGTGTGACTACATTGGGGTCAGTGAGTGGCAAGTGTTCTCTGTATAAAAGCTGGAGGGTTCAGAGGAAGAGTTATTTAGAGTGGTTGGAAAAGGGGAGAGTAGATGGGCCTAGTGGTTCTTATCTGCTGTCATGTTCGTGATCAGCCAGTAGAGCACATCTTCCATCCTAGCCCTACCTTCTGTTTTTCGTAGTTTAACCCCAACCTTCCCCTTTTTGAGTCCTAATGCTGACCTTCTGCTTAAAGCCGAACTCTCCTTTCTTGAAGCCTAACCCTAACCGTCCCTTCTCCAGGCCGAACCCAAACCTAAGCCCCCGCCACAGCTTGTCGCTGTTGGAAACAGGTAGAAATAGCAAGTTTCTAAGTGCTGATCATTTCTGGCAAAAGATACAGCCATCATTCAGCTAGCGGCTGTATCATTTTCTGAATCTTCGCACCTCTGGGTGTGACAGTACGGCTGCCAGTGACAATGGTCGCCATTCAACTACTGCACAATGGTCCGTCACACAACAGACTATCGTATCAGCAAACCGCAACCCCTTAATGACTTGCTACTGCTACATTTAAAGGCAGCTACTTGCTTCTTAATGGCTCTGGAAATCTTTACTTCATAAAGGGCCGTAATCAAAGACACAGGTATCATTGTTCTCAACCAACTACCCAAAACTTTGCTTCCTTTATCAGCCCATTCCAAAAGCGTCAATCCGAGGTCCTCTACCGTGCCCTCTATAGTACTTCTCTTGCAAGACTAAACTCCGATGTGTAGTCCAATCACCCCTATACGGATTCTACCCCCCATCTCTCCTTTGTGTAGCTCTCTGCAAAACTTTTGTCCTGTGTTTCAGGCTATAATTCTTTTATTTCCTCTGACATCTTCTTGCCAGCTCAAACTCTGTCAACGAAACCGAGTTAATAATCTTTCCTTTCCACCATTCAGCAGAAGTTGCCTGACATCTCTATTTTGGTTGACAACTTGACAATAAACTCTACATCTCAAGCTTGCTATATGTCATCCTTTACTTGGAATTATCCTTTGTTCCTCACATCCAATCTGTCTTCAAATCCTGTTACATGAATCTAAAACCTCCTCATGCAGATACTGCAGACAAGATGTTGTAATACAAGAACACATCATTTCCTGCAGTGACTATTGCCATGGCCTTCATTCTGGTTTTCTCCTAACCATGACCTAGAATCTATATCAATGTAACACTGAGTCGAATCTATGAGCCACATTCAGACTTAATGACATTTGCAAATCTGCAATCGGCGCATGCCAGTGGCTAATGTTACACATTGGATCTCATTACGTACGGAGTTGATTTCCACATGTGTACGACAGGACATAACAATACTTCATAAGTGGGAGATTAGGTTATGTGGATGGGTGGAGGCATTTAAAGTGTACGGTATAGCCTGGGTCAGACACTTCCATACGTATTTTTGCTACAAACCTACAACGATACGCACGGAGAATTTAAGGTAGAGCTGTGGACGCGGAAGTCAGCAAAATTCCGTCCTTCGGAGGGGAGTGTCATGGAAGCACACTGGCCACGTAAGTGTGGGCTTTTGCTGTTCCGTGCATTCTTCAAGCACTCTTACGTCTGAATCGGGTCCAATGGGCCTGATCCAGAATAACGCCCGCCGTCGCTAGGACGGCGGGCCTAAGATCGACTTTTCAGCCGATCTGCGCATGCGCCGGGCAGATGTTGCCTGGATCGGGTGCCCGTAACACCGCCGTAGGGACACTGGAGGGGACGTCCCCCAGCGTCCCTACGTACAGGTTAGTGTAGGTGGGCGGGGGGGGACTAGTTAAATGAGGGGCGGCTAGGCGACCATC
>WWET01000941.1:247677-267901 GCA_011038615.1 Limnodynastes dumerilii
TCCAAAATACGTCTGAAATACGTTAAGTAGGCGGGGGTTTGTATTTAAAGTGTACAGTATGGGCGTGCTTAGCTGCGTAAATTCGTGTTGCCCATACGTACGTGTGCGGATCACTGCGGTTACACAAAAGTTAAGGTAGGGTTTGGAAAGCGTATCTTGACAAAATACGTACGTTCAAGGGGTGTTACTAGGGGAGTGTATAGAATATACGCACACGAAAATACGCTACGCGAATAAACGTATGGCAAACGTAGTTCTGGATCTACCCCAAAATCCTTACTTACATTTCGGCGTACCGTGTTTAGTGATCCAGGATTTGTTTGCTATGTCTGTTCGAGGCAGAAGCACTCGTTATCCAGTTCGGAACTGTCTGGGAGCGAATGGCCCTATCGAAAAAAGCCCGTTTACAACAGGGACCCACATCCACAAAAATATATCCTAAATCAAGCGATTAAGCTGAGCTGAGGCTCAAATAAGGTCAAGGGCCATTATGGGATTCCAAAATAATAATTAAAGAAGCAATCAGACTGAATTAGCGAGGTGGCTCTTATCGTCCATTACATCTATGGTCCCACGTTGCTATGTGTTCACTGTCTTTGGGAAAGGACAATTAACACCACTAAGAAGCCATTCCAAGAAGCTTGAATTGAGATGTACCTAATTATTCAGCTAATCAGTCAGCCTTTTATTCTGTTACCACTGGCAGCAGCTGCCTCCTAACATACACTGCACCACCTCCATACCCAGCAATACAGACTAATAAATAAATAAAATCTCCCGTGGCAGATCCACGTACTGACCTTGAATATATTAAAATAAAGTCATCATATTGCCCCACGAGAATCTTGTTTTCTATTGTAAACAATTTTAACCTGTCTAGTCCTTTTCCCGTTTCATCCCAGCGAGCCGTAATGTTATTTTATTTACTAATGTAGCACATAGAGAGCTGTAAAATAAAATATATATATTTATATTAAAAAAAAATAAAAAATCTCGGTACCGCTGAAAGGAGAAGATATTATGCCGGGAAAAAAAAACCCTCCAGTTAATTTTATGTTTTCCTCGTGTGTGTGTCGTAAATTACCTTTTCCTGTCCTTGGAGTCTCTGTGTATCTATCATTGAACAACACATTCATTTCAAGCAATTATGTGTCATTTACTTAATTTGTTGGGGACGAAAAAAAATATTGAACCAGCCATCGTATCAAGGTACATCCTTTTATTTATTTTTTCTTCTTCCCTGCGGCAATTTTATTTCTCGTATTCCTAAGGACGTTCAGACGAACATGTTGAGGTTTTAAAATGCGGTTAATGCACTCGGTTTAATCTGTAATTATGGGAGGGGAGGGCACGGTGTATTGAAGCTGTTTAGAGCAATAATAATTCTTAAAGTAAATTGCGATCGTGCACTTCAATAAAAGCCGCCGTGTTCTGCACTGTTGCTGCTTACATAGTCACGTGACTTTAGCTTTAAGCGTGTTGTTACGCTCCTGTAACTGCGATTTAAATAATTGTATGGCTATTTGTATTGAATAATGTTATACATGGCATAATGTGTCTGCCAGTGGGAATCGTTCGGAACAATCCGCGAAAAATGTAGTATAGGACAATTTAGTATTGTGTTTTACTTAGTAGGACTCCACCGCTGTGGATGAGGCTATGGTCACAGAGGAGTTCCAATGGTGGATCGTTTACAGGATCAGTAGGGACAGGGAGAGGTAACTCTTCACGCTTGTGCTAGGTTTTGAGTGCAGGACGCTACCTGAGAGTAGCAGTAGTGCTCAGCACTCATACATGGAGTGCACTTTTAAGCTGTCAGCCTCTGGCAGCTTCTATCAGGCAGCGGTCTCCTTTCTATGGGTCCCAAGTATGTCACCTTCCGCCCCTGTTTGGGACCACGCATTGTGTAAATTTTAATCTTGCAAGGCTTGTGCCTGACCAGAATGTGCATTTATGCAAAAGGCCGGTTTGCGTATGGATACAGCGCCAAACTTAGACTCAGGTTTGGATTGCTCTTATTGACGTGGGATTTATTATTTTTGCATTTCATCCTGGGTCAGACCTGCTCTGTTTTGGGATACGGTCGAGTTTCATGCGCTATTCTTTATGACGGGCGCCTACTCGACAATGCTGAAACTAAGAACACCCGCTCAATGATACTCCACTCTGCTGGGATTCCTGCTCTAACCATCCAGACACAACTGTGATGCCAGATCAACACTTCTGGACTCAACACGGTGTTTATAGGTGAGTACTATACTTCCTCTTCAGTTTAGGGTTAGGCTTTATATAGGTTTAGGGTTAGACTGTGGTTAGAGTGAGTGTTAGATTGTGGTTAGGGTTAGGTTAGGGTGCAGTTAGGGTTTTGCTGTGGTTAGGGTTAGGCTATGATTAGGGTTAGGATTAGGCTGTGATTAAGGTTATAGTTAGGCTGCGGTTGGTTTTATACTTAGGCTGCGGTTAGTTAGGCTGCTGTTAGGGTTAGGCTCTTAGGGTTAGGATTAGGCTGTAGTTATAATTACTATTAGGCTGTGGATAGGGTTAGGCTGCAGTTAGGGTTATGGTCAGTCTACGGTAAAATTTAGGATTAGGCTGTAGTTATAATTACTATTAGGCTGTGGATTGTGTTAGGCTGCGGTTAGAGTTAGGCTGCTGTTAGGGTTAGGCTGTAGTTATAATTACTATTAGGCTGTGGATAGGGTTAGGCTGTGGTTAGAGTTAGGCTGCTGTTAGGATTAGGCTGTAGTTATAATTACTATTAGGCTGTTGATAGGGTTAGGCTGCAGTTAGGATTAGGCTGCAATTAGGGTTAGGCGGTTAGAATTAGGACTAGGCTGGGGTTAGAGTTAGCTTGCGATTAGTGTTGTGGTTAGGGTTAGGCTGCAGGTAGGATTAGTCTGCGGTGATGATTAGTGTCAGTGTAGTTCTTATAAATCCCAGCAACAGGTGGATATAATTATACTATTATTCTTAGTGTTGTCAGGAAAACAACCCTGTGAAGTTTATTTTATTTATCGTCATTCATACACTATCGAAGTAATATTGTTTTGTGTGTGATTGTCGATTAAATGACATTATAACTCGCACATTATAACACACTCCTCTTTTTTACTTTATGCATTCTCTGCCTGTTCAATGACAATCACACGTGGTATTGAGGAACGTTGGACTTTTTCCTTTACCGACCAGTAATTTGGCTGCGACTTGCGATTCCCGAGTACAGGAGCTTATTACCTTTCTATGACTGATAGGAGCCGCGGGTGAATGGCGAGGAAACGTGTCGTTCTCTGCAGATCAGACGCTTCGTGCGAGGACTCTGACAGCGCCTGCTGCTCCCGCCGGCTGATATCGTTACTCTCCACTCAGGAACCGGAGTAAACCACTGGGGGATCCAGGAGTGGGTTCTAACCAGCGAGAGTCGAGTTTTACAAGACGCTGAGATTAAAATGAGGTTTTTGCATAGCAATTGTTTTAATATTTAATGTCTCAGTTCACTCAGGTAAGAAACGATTAGGCCAGGAGTGAATCCACAGGGGATGCAAGAGGTGTGGCTGCTACCGGGTCCAGAGGAGAGGGGGGTAGCAATCAGCACTCATACACGGAGCGCAGAGCGCTGGTTTAAGCTGTCAGCCTTTGCCAGCTTTTATCAGGCAGGGGTGCTGCCCAGTTCCACACCCTTCCTGACTTGGCCCCACCTCTAGTCCGTCACCTTCCGCCTCTGCATTGGGCCCTAGATTGGAGGTGGTTAGCAGGTGGCCCTCAGATAGCCCTTGCGGCCCTGGATTCTTTCGGCATTGATGTCAGGTTTGTTTGTTATAGCTTGTAACACTGCCGGTATGGTGTTATAAATTGATGTCTCTTCATATATTTGCTGCCCGGCAACAGAAATCTTGGGGCCCAGCACAATCTTGTTTTTTTGGGGCCCCTCAATAGTGTCTGCAGCAGTGGCTCCTTCTGGCCAAAATTAGGCCCATCGCAGCAGCAGCAGCAGCAGCAACTACATCCCATTCTAGTCATGTGATCACAGCCCCGAGGAAGTTAAGAGGAGATTTAATTTGTGGCAATTTGACATTTTGGGTCTCTGCGGCTGCTTGTAGCAATTCCGCTGCTATGTTTATGCCGGCGGATCATATAATTACTGTAACATCAGCTTCTTAATGAATTATCTGATGGAAGGAGACACATTTTTTTTCTCTCCTACTACTGATATATCCTGCGTGTTTCTGTCTCGTTGCTTCTCTCTCATCAGAAGAACCTATGAGATAATTATCACAACCGGTGACAACAACACTCTCAGTGCCATCTATCCAACAGAAACCCCACCAGAACGGGAGCAGATGAGGGAGACTCTATCCAGCTGTCTCATAAAGTGAGGTGACAGCCGCCAAGCCCAGTGCTGTGACTACAGATTTGTAATGATATTAATCATGTTGATGGACAAGGTGTTGGTCTGGAAGCAGGTAATTACACCATCCGAGCATCAGTGTGAGCTGTCTTCCTGTCATAACTCCAGGGATGGATCAAGGATCTTTTCTTATGTGGAATATGTTTACAATTTGCTTTGAAGACCTTAGAGGCCTTTAATGCCATAAGAACATCCCCACAGGTTGCACAATGGTCTTCACATCTGTTTTTTATCCTTGTATTATCGTTTCAGTGTTATCTACATTAAATAATGCCTAAATGTATTTCATACAGGGTTGTAGACTCTCCCGGAATATCTGGGAAAATACCGAAATTCAGGCAGTTCTCCCAGTATCCCAGAAGAGCCGGCAAATCTACCGCAAGTCCCAACCCCCTGGTTCTCATTATAGAAATCCCTAGGGCCAGATTTACTAAGCGGCATGTTTCAGAAAGTAAAGATGTTGCCCATAACAACCAATCAGATTTTTGCTGACATTCGCTTGTATGTAAAAAGAAAGTGAGAACTAGAATGTGATTGGTTGCTATAGGCAACATCTCCACTTTTACAAACCCGCAGTGTAGTAAATCTGGCCCCTAGTGTTACTAGGGATGGGTGGGACTTAATGACGTCCCCTGTCAATCACCGCTGCAATGTCCCTAGTGTTCTATGGGAAGGGGCGGGACTTTGTCATCCAGTCACACCCATCCCATAGAACACTAGGGGAATTGTAGCAGTGATTGACAGGTGACGTTGCTTAATGACATAATTTGCATCAATTGTGTGATTAAGCCCCGCCCCCATACCGACATCTAGTTCTTCCCTCCGAGATCTCCCGGAGGGAAGAACCGAGAAGTCGACAACCCTGGTTTCATAGATGCAGAAAATAGAGTTTTGCTGATATCATACCAAAGTTTCTTCTAGTGCTGCGATTATTGGGTAGTTTATCCTACTGCTGCCATCATTGTAAAGTTTCTTCTAGCGCCGCCATCATTGTGTAGCCTCTCCTAGGGCTGCCGTCATTGTGTAGTCTCTCTGAGTACTGCTGTCACTGTATAATCTCGTCTAGTGTTGCCATCATTGTGTAGCCTCTCTTAGGACTGCTATCATTGTGTAGTCTCTGCTAGGACTGCCATCATTGTGTAGCCTCTCCTAGGACTACTGTCATTGTGTAGTCTCTCTAAGTATTGCTGTCATTGTGTAATCATTCCTAGTGCTGCCATCATTGTGTAGTCTCTCCTAGTGCTTCCATCATTGTGTAGTCTCTGCTAAGACTGCCATCATTGTGTAGCCTCTCCTCGGGCCTCCATCATTGTGTAGTCTCTGCTAGGACTGCCATCATTGTGTAGTCTCTCCTAGGACTGTCATCATTGTGTAGTCTCTCCTAGGACTGTCATCATTGTGTAGTCTCTCCTAGGACTTCCATCATTGTGTAGTCTCTCCTAGGACTTCCATCATTGTATAGCCTCTCCTCGGGCCGCCATCATTGTGTAGTCTCTCTAAGTACTGCTGTCATTGTGTAATCATTCCTAGTGCTGCCATCATTGTATAGTCTCTCCTAGTGCTTCCATCATTGTATAATCTCTTCTAGTGCCACCATCATTATGTAGTCTCTCCAAGTGCTGCTATCATTGTGTAGTCTCTTCTAGTGCCGCCATCATTGTGTAGTCTCTCCTAGGACTACCATCATTGTATAGCCTCTCCTCGGGCCGCCATCATTGTGTAGTGTCTGTAAGAACTGTTGTCATTGTGTAATCATTCCTACTGCTGCCATCATTGTGTAGTCTCTCCTAGTGCTTCCATCATTGTATAATCTCTTCTAGTGCCACCATCATTATGTAGTCTCTCCAAATGCTGCTATCATTGTGTAGTCTCTTCTAGTGCCGCCATCATTGTGTAATCTCTTCACAGCCTTTTCTAGGGCTGCCAACATTTTTCACAACACCAACGCCCCTACTGCGTAAATGCTTTTTTGTGGCTGTTGAGACCAGCACTGTCTTTCAGTGGGATTTTTCATTTCAACTGATGATGAATGACGATAGGTGTACACCCACGTGGGTGGAGGAAGCGGATGATAACACACTACTCTTGGAATGCAGATGTAGACATCTATAGTGTCAAAAACGCTCCTACTGCCGGTTGGCACCATGTGCATTTTATGAACCAGGTGGTGCTGCCCTCTGACTCTCACAACCATAGAAAATGGCCTAATCTTTTACAACATTCCATAAATTCTACCGGCTCCAGAGAAAAAAATAAAGGAGACCTTAGACCTGAATGCACCTCATTGGTAAACCATTGTTTGTAATCTCTTCTAGTGCTACCATTATTCCGTAGTCTCTTTTAGTGCTGTAATAATTCTGTAATCTCTCCTAGTGTCGCCATCATTGTGTAGTCTCTGCTAGTGGCACCATCATTGTGTAGTCTCTGCTAGTGGCGCCATCATTGTGTAGTCTCTCATAGTGTCGCCATCATTGTGTAATCCTAGTGTCGCCATCATTGTGTAGTCCTAGCTAGCGTCGCTATCATTGTGTAGTCTCTCCTAGTGTCACCATCATTGTGTAGTCTTTCCTAGTGTCACCATCATTGTGTAGTCTCTCCTAGTGTCGACATTGTTGTGTAGTCTCTGCTAGTGATGTCATCATTCTGAAATCTCTCCTAGTGCCGCCATCTTTGTGTAGTCTTTCCTAGTGTCTCCATCATTGTGTAGTCTCTCCTAGTGTCGCCATCATTGTGTAGTCCCTGCTAGTGCTGCCATCATTCTGTAAACCGTTTACATGTAAAAACAATAAAAAAAATAGCCATCATTGAATGAATGAATGAATAATTAAAATTGATATATAAACTTTCAAAATACCATGCCATTTAATAGAAATTGGACAGCGTTTTCTTTCTCTTTGTGTGTTTTCCTATGTGTCCCCAACACTTTTTAGCACATCAATAGCTAACAGAACTTGATTAATCGAGTGTTGGTAACATTTTGTGTGCTGAATACTGAAAACTACCACTGCAATTACATCAGGGAAACAGCAAAAAACCTTCAATATTGAACATATTCAAACAGACAAATTGATTAACCATGTAATTAAAAACGTTCAAATCTCTACTGATGTGGGAAGAGTCCAAATTAATGAAGGGTTCTAACAAGAGCAATGCAGGTTCTTCTAACACCACCATAATGGTTTCCAAATGCTTCTAAACCATTTACAGAAGTGTCAGAAGGTTTTGAGATGTGGCGGTCAGGATAATTATGCTTTGCAAAACCCCCACCCACCCCATTTCTAGCAAATCAATAAATAACATTTTTAAATTAATTTAATGAATACATAAAATACTTTGTTTACTTACCATTTAAAAGCTGCTGGCTTCCTGCAGAGATCAGACAATGGAGCTGGCATCACCCATTTAATTCACAGGATGAGTCATACACTCTATCTGTAAGACATTGAATGGGTGACTTCAGTTCCATTGTCTGATTGCTTCAGGAAGCCTGCAGCTGCTAAATGGTAAGTAAACAAAGTTTTAATGATTTCTGAAGTCCCATTCAACTTTCCCCAGCAGATGGGCCCACCATATATGGCAGACTTTTCCCTGTTTTTGGAAAAGGCTTAATAGACTCCAATCCTTCAGTGCCTCTTAGCGGAGCAGGAGAAAGTCCCCAGTGCTGCTGCTGTGAAGGTCATGTGACACACTCACAGAGTAACTTACTCTCATAGTGTGTGTTAAAGCACAAGCACTAGCTGCTATGCTGAGCTCCTTCCCATGCATAAGTCTGACAGCCACTATTGGTAAATATCCAAACCTCTGATAAATCTGCCTGACAGCAAGGCCTACACTGCCCTCTCCTTTTAATTTGGAAGGGGGGGTTGAACCTATCCCTTGAACCCATGTTTCGACACCTCTGCTCATTTATCTCTGTGTTCAGAACTACCATTGTTCAGTGGAGCTATTCATTTTAATGGGGTTAATAGCTTATTAGCAAACCAGTTAATAAGATTATGTAATAACATGGTTCAAAGGGAAATTACGTGCTGCATCCCAAAGCAATTAACAGAGCAGCATTTAGTGGTCTAACCAGCCTGAAGGAGTCTGATTCTTGATTGGTTTCTTTGGGTTACAGTCTATCTTTGCTGTCTGCACCAAAGTCTAAAATAATTGAGTTTACGTTGTTGCATTATGCTTATCTGTGACATGCTCTTTAATATAAAGCATTGTGTTTTCTTATGAAATTTGTTACAAACCAATTACAGGCTGCAATTTTAATCATCAAAAGGTGAAAAATGCTACTTGTATCCTGTATATTAATTGCAGATGTTTTATACATATTTAGCACTTTTTCTTGTTTATTGAATAAAGAAAAAATCAGCTTTGTGCAGTAAAGTTGGGTAAAAGGAATAATTTAGCAAATATTTTACGAAAATATTCAATTTTTAACAGCTCAATAAAACTATATTACCATATTGTTTTTTTTTTTGCTAACATTATTGTGTATGTACCAAATCCCATCCCTCTAACAATACTCTAATGCTTCCATCCTCTGTATCCAGCAGCTACCAGCACCCAGACAGAGCCGTTGGGGCTGACCTGTTGTCGCGGCAATAATGGGCATCAGGCAGAGACATTTAATTAGACCTAGATTTTATCCGGCAGAGAAAAGGGCATTAAAACCGGGTTCATTAAAGTGAAAATTCCTCCAAAGCTCTTCTGTTTAAAAACAAAGTGCCCAAATCGTGACCCGTCGTCCTGGATATTTATTGGACTCTATGAAATGTCATGAGGACCTAGAGGTTTTGTCATAATGAATTAGTCCTAAGCCTTGCAAAAGTAACCATAGCCTAACAATGAAAATAGGCTGAAAGGCATCATCTGCAATATAGGATTTTTAGAAAGGAAACGGAAACCATATTTAGAGTCAATGGGCTGGCTCTAGGACCATACTGATATGGATACGGATACTGGACCCCAGCTATATCCAGCCTACCATGCAAGCACATGGGAGCCCACTCCCCACTCCTGCAGAATTCTGAGTACAGTACCTGCCTTAAGATCATAGGACCTTATTCACACTTAAGAATTCTTATGATTTTAGGTGCGTATATTTAAGAACGGATGCACTGCGCATGCATAGTAACTTTTATACGCTATTTGCGTTGGACTTAAATTCGCAAATTCCGTGCTTAGATTCATAGTAACATACGCAAAAACGGGCGTTCCATGAATAAGTAACTCGGCAGATCCGAAAATTTGGATGGAGAGAGGCATTTATATGACCAAATGAAGGCGCGGTTATGCAGTTAAGTTCCTAAGTAGAAGTCCTACGCATTCAAATGCGAACCTACAGTTAAGGGAGCCCTATGGGCGTAAGTCACATAAGAACCTGAAAACCGGGGGCGTGCCGAGGGAGTTTCATTGCTATTAGTTGCGTATATTTAGGAACCTATCGCGTTCTTAAGTGTGAATCAGGTCCATAGTTACCGACTGTATGAGGAATGGGCTTAAAAGTGTGATTTATGCTTAAGCCCCGCCCCTGCCCAATCAAAACTGCCATTCATAGGGTTACTAAGGGTGGGGGTGGACTTGCTATCATGTAGCTCCACCCACGATTAACACTCAGGATTGAGGCCTCAAACATAGATCTGGGAGATTTACAGTGAAACAACGGCAGTATCGACGAAAGGGTTAACAGGAGCAGGAGAAAAGCGCTCAACAGTCTGCAAGCTACACACAGAGGACAGCAGGACTCGAACCTCCAAAGACATCAGAACAGTGGGGTAGATCCAGAACTACGTCCGTCTTCCATAGACGGACGTAATTCAATAAACAGTAGCCACTGCGCATGCGTAGTAGCTATTGTACGTAATCTGCGTATCGTTTCGATACGTAGATTGCGTATATATGGGGTCTTTTAGACCGCATATATGCAATCTACGTATAGAGCCTGGCATTGTCCTTTTAACAGGTGAGATCAAAGGAAGGTCTTCTGTCCTTTTAATAGGTGAATCCTCATGGTCATCTCAGAATCCATGCGCATCATTCTATCCTGGTGTCTCTTTTGTCTCACGTCCGGAGGTCAGTCAGCATAATTGTACAGGTATGCTCAGCCTAACTAGCAGGGTCAAAACTCTACATATATAATATTACATATTATTTATATCTATAACTTGCAAACGTTTTATGCGATCATTCACCAAAATATAACATTGCTAATACAACATTAAGAGCTATGCTACAAGTCTAAACATGACAACATTATAATATTTTAGCTATTTAGCTGATTGAATCCTCCTGCAAATAAACAGAAATTTAATGGTTTGGAACACCGAATAAACATAGATTTAATGGTTTGGAACACATTTTATTTACTAAGTATACATAAGTCCTATATGAAAATATAAATGTTAATCTGTTTATAAATGCGTGAAATCATACAAGAGAAAAAGTCTGTGAAAGTACGCATGTGCACACAAGTGCAAGCGAACAGTTGTGTAAATGCGCGTACATATTTTTCCACACTTTTAAGGTTTTTTGTTCTTAACCCTGGAAAAGATTAATATTGTTATGACAGTTTTGGTTCGGTTTCCACAAGGCTATAAGACTATTATGGTAGTCACGTGCAGGAACATCCATTAGTGTGTAAGATATAATGATTTTCTAAATCATTTTAAGGAGCTCAATAGAGTTTTACATTGTTACATTGATACGTTTGTGACGTTCATTCACTCTACAACATTAGGTTGACATTAGTGTATAAATGTCTACAAAAATTAATTTACTGACAACAGCCATGTCACATTGAGTCCAGAAGTGTCCAGCAGGCATCACAGTCCATCTGGGAGCTGTCAAGCAGGTGTCTGTCGGGCAGTTATTATACTGTATAAAGCAGTATCCTATTTAGGGGAATGATCCTTTTATGACAGGACTATTTTCGACACCCCATTTCCGTCGTCACACCGCAATTGATTGTTCCTTCCCCATTGGAGTCAGGGAATTGAAGATCCCCAGCGCTGACTAGTAAGTATTTAGTCAACCCCAACCCTTATCCTAATCCCCACCCTAACCATTCCCTTCCATTAACCTAACCCTCCCTTCCCCACAGCCTGACCCTTACCTTCCCCTTCTCCGATTCATCCCCTCTCCACAGCCTAATCCTAAGCCTCCCCTTCTACACTAACCTGTCCGATCAGGTCTTGCGTCGGGTACCATCGGGTGCTGCATTGGGTCTTCCGCCGGGTGCTGCACCGGGCATTTGAAAGCTAATGAATGGGTAAGTTGCCAAAAAATACATTCGACATACTTACCTATTCATTATGAAAACCTTCTAAGTAGGCAGATTTTCTAAATACAGACAGCTGAAATTGAGCTGTCGGCTGTCTGTATTTCGGAAATCTGATTTTCATACAGGAGACCGGAACCCCTTTAAATTGCCCCTGATTTGCATATTATTCTTTAATCTCCATGATGAAGCTCTTGTTTGAAATTGCAGTCACCAACTGCAAGGCCTCTTGCAGAAAATTGGCCATTGAATCACTTTAATTATGCATAGCTGTACTGCAATTAATTCATTTCGTAATCTCTAAAAACAAGTGACTGCAACAAAGTTAAATGAATTGTATCTTCACAAAATGGACAAATACTTCTGTAATCAATCAATGTCTATTTAGCTGTAATTAAGGAAAAGTTTTGTCCGTTTGGGGTATTCAATTACAAGCAAATTAACGTTTTACTTTAACCCCCTGGTATTCCACTTTGATATTAGCGGTTTAACATTTCACAATTCAATTGTCAGTTCACAGCCGAATATATCACACATTGTGCCTTTGTGTTATTTTAATTAAAAGAATTGGTGTACACAAAGGACCGTATTCACAGTTGAGAAAGCTTTAAGAAGGTGCAGATATGCGCATTTATCCGCACCTACTAGATGTGAAGACGGTACAAAGAAAGCAATTCATTTCCCGAAGATCTTTTTGGGGTCATAAATTATTATTTTCCTTTTTAAAATATTTTCTTTTTTCATTTTATATCTATTTATTTATTTTGGTATATTTTTTATCTCTGTGTTCAGAACCGGTTACAGTCCCCACATAGATTGAAGGATTTCCGAAATAGAGGCATCCGAAAGTGCCTTTTCAATGTCTCTATTTCGAATACCCCTCCATTTTAGAATTATTTTTTACAGAAACACCGCCGCCGCTACCGCAGTAACCCTTTCAGGGTGAGGGTCAGTCTGCGGGGAATGGAGGGTTAGGGTCAGGCTGAGGGAGATGGTGGGTTAGGGTCAGGCTGCGGGGAAGGGAGGGTTAGGGTCAGGCTGAGGGGGACGGCTGCAGGGAAGGGAGGGTTAGGGTCAGGCTGCGGGTAAGGGAAGGTTAGGGTTAGGCTGCAGGGAAGGGAGGGTTAGGGTCAGGCTGCGGGTAAGGGAAGGTTAGGGTTAGGCTGCAGGGAAGGGAGGGTTAGGGTCAGGCTGCGGGTAAGGGAAGGTTAGGGTTAGGCTGCAGGGAAGGGAGGGTTAGGGTCAGGCTGCGGGTAAGGGAAGGTTAGGGTTAGGCTGCGGGTAAGGGAAGGTTAGGGTTAGGCTGCAGGGAAGGGAGGGTTAGGGTCAGGGTAATTGAAAGGGAGGGTTAGGGTTAGAATTAAGGGAAGGGTTGGGGTAGTTTACAGGCTTACCTTTCGGAGCACTGTGTTCGGTGCTCCGTGGATCGATTGCTATGCCTCATCGAGGCATAAGCAATCAAAACTGACTGGGAGAAAGCGGCCCTATCGAAATAGGACCGTTTATTCCGGGGACCCAGACCCGTTCAGAACTACCATTTTATTTACATTTTTTTTTTTTACACATGGTTTATTTTCCTATTGAAAATGACCCGCGTCTGTTACATTTTACAGATGCCCAGGCGCCATTCACTGCTACTGCGCCTACTTAAGTGAGTAAAACACCCCTTTTCTCATTTCCACTAGCGCAGAGCAGACAGATGGGGAAGCAGGTGGATGGGCAGCATTGCGCTCCGGCTCTTTGTGCGCACTCCCATTCTGGACATGCCCAGGCCAGATTCACTTCCGCGTGACAAACATACAGAAGCACAGCTGTGAATCAGGTTCTAAGTTGGAGAACTAAATCACCAAGTCTGCGTTACATACAACGATCAACAAAATAGATCAAGTCACCGGTAGCTGAACCCAACCCCCCCCTCTCCCAAATAACAATTGGGCCTGATCCAGACCTACGCCGGCTAGCGTATTTACGCTCGTCGTAAAAATGCTGCTTTTCCTGTTCTGCGCATGCGCTCGGCCAGAGACTCTGATCGTGCTTACGAGACTACAATCAACAGCGTAACTTCAAAGAAACGGGCGTGCCAACCATACGACACTCGAAATTACGCTATGTAGGCGGGAGGAGGCATTTAAATTGTACAGTATGGGCTGGGTTGCGTAGTTACGTCCTGCCATAGTTACGATGACAAAAGTTAGGGTAGGGTTAAGTATGTGTAAGGCGGTGTAATTACGGACAGGCGTAAGGCTGTGTAATTGCAATCGACTGGTGGCAGTGCCCGGGGGAGTGTATAGTAGTTACGCTTGCGTAAATACGATCCGCGCTAGTTTGTAACACAGACGTAGGTCTGGATCTGACCCAATATGAGAAAATAAAATGTGAAAAAGGTCAAAGGGGAAAACTATTGAAAGCCATTGAATGTGACCGCTTTCCACACAGGGCCCCCTCACTTCTTAAAACGCCCCTAGTAGCGACTCTTATCTCCACATACATTATAATGGTTCCTATGCAGCCCTGAATTAATAAATAGACTGATATTACACATAGACGCAGTAAGAGCTGTTGATACAGGATTCAAAATAATACAGAATAATATTTAGCAAAGCCCTAAGATAAATTACTGGTTAAAATTATACATTAACAAAAGATACTGCTGATTTTTTGGGGCACCTTAATATGGAAACCTCAAAAGTCTATAGAGGTTATCAATATGGACAAAAGATTGCCAAAGGCCAAAAGGTGGCATTTTCCGAAAGCTAGGATAAGAAAATGGCCGCTTTATTTTAATAACGCATGTCAGAGCGCCACATTTCCAGGACAGATGTGTATTCTTTGGATACGGAGTTCCTTCCTAGGAGCATTTTCAAAGGCATGAAAGGAATGTTCTAAGAGCCTTCTGTACTATCTAGGGTCCTCAGGGGAGGGGCCTCCCCTCACCCCCATGTAAGGCTTGATCCAATTGGGATCCAGCATCAGATCTCCACTGCCTTTGCACTCATAGCTCTTTGTGAGCAACAATGTCGACTATTTTTTCCTTGTTAGGGTTATAATACAAATCTCAAATCTCTGATGACTTTGTAGCAAACCCATGTTGATTAACCGCTTTACACTCTAGCTGCAGCCAATCACCAGTCAGAGATCCAGGGATGTGAGGGTCCATCTGATCAATTAAAGACCATCATTATCCACAGAGACAGCAGTGAGGTCTGGTCCTTCTCTTGGGAACCATTACAAAGCTGTAGAGCCTATCCGTTAAATAGCCCTGTACTTCAACTCATCAATGGACATAGGGATACCAATAGATGGAATTTAATTTACAATGACCCCCTTGAACCTATAATAAATCATTTCATCTCTATTAGAAGTGTAATGTGACAGAATCATCATCAACAGAGCACCAGAACTCACTGGAGGATAATCAAAGCATTCCATGGGATAACACCACAGCCACATAACGGTAAATTATAACTTATATCCAAGAGGCCTGATCGTTAATGCCACAATTAACTTGACCCATCGCATTCTATAACAAGACAGCAGCCATGTTAAACAAACAGCCCCATCTGTTTTTCCATTACAGGCTGATAGGGTGGTATTACAGCCGAATAGATACAAATTCACTCCAAAAAGCAAAATCAATGACTCAGCTTCAGGAGTCAGTGTGTGAAAGCACAACAGAGTGAATTAAAGGTGTTTATAACTTGTTCCTCTCAAGGCAGAAATCAATAGGTTTTCTGAGAGAAAACTGCGTATCAGGCAGGATGAGATGAAGCCGGGTTATTACATTTCTCTTCTGGGTGGAGTAGAATGGCACGGGTAAGAGGCATCTGCAAAACGTTGGTTTTCAGCAAGTCTCTTGTACAGTGCTGAGCTGAAAGACGACATCTGAGGGTTTTCAGGGTTGCGATGAAAGGGAAACTATGTCGGATTCTCTGATCCAACACTTGTGCGGTCAAATCCTAAAGCAACGGGTGCATAGGAATCTGCAAATGCAGGGTCGCAAACTCCAGGTTCCCATGTAATCGCATAGCTAACCCATAGTTGTTACTCTCCCAGAATGTCCGAGAGACTCCTCCTGGAATGTCTGGAGAGTCCTGGAATGTTTGAGAGACTCTTGGAATGTCCAGTAGACTACTGGAGTGTCTAGGAGACTCCTGGAATGTTTGGGAGACTGCTGGAATATTTGAGGGACTCCTGGGTCCAAATTTACTAAGCTACGGGAAAGGAAAAGTGAAGATGTTGCTCATAACAACCAATCAGATTCTAGCTAGTATTTTCTAATATGTAATAGGAAAGTAAGAGCTAGACTCATGGAATGTCTGGTAGGCTACTGGAATGTCAGTGAGACTTCATAATACTGAACAATCTCCCTGACTCCCAGGAGAGTATATTGAGCAAAGGGACTTTGATTACTGTGTCCTGATGTCACTGATGTGATGACGTGACCTATGTGAAAAGGACTCTTGAAAATCCAGGTCCGGAGTCACAGTTCCGTAGTTTTCGTCTTACGTACGTTGTTTTAAGAATTGAGCTACTACGCAGTAGTAGTTTATTTACGCTATCTACGTACCATTTCTGTACGTAGATTGCGTGAAAGCGGTCTTAAACGGACGGGGCAGCATGCATAAAGTATGTCCGGATGGGTGGAGGTATTTAGGGCCTGATTCAGAGATCCGGAACTAATGATAGTTCCGTGCGTATATTTAGAGTCGGATCGATTTTGCATCAACTGCGCATGTGTAGTAATAGTGCAACGCCGTGTACATTGAAGTTAAGGTCGAAAATGCCTTAAGGTCGGACTTGTGAATCGGGCTGAGACTGATGCGATCCTAAGTGCTGCGGAAATATACGGACCTAAGGATTTGCATAGAAATGGGCGGAGGAGGCATTGAGATGAGGGAAAGTGGGCGGACTTACAGAGTTAGGGCCCTAAATATACGCAACTAATACACATAGGGTCGGAAGTGAGTGCGGCCAGTTAGGGCAAGTCTATGGAGGTGGAAGTTTAGGTCCGGCCGGAGGGTGCGAGGGGAGTGACTCTTTATTCTGGTGGGTGTAACCTGTTCCGACCTGCCACTTAGATGCGTATATTTGCGGCCCGATCGCCGATGGATCTCTGAATCAGGCCCTTAATTCGTAAAGTAAGGAGTTGGCTAAGCCCTTACACCCCATCCTCATGCACCGACACCATTTTCCATGCTGATGGCGGATATCCTAAATTGCAAGAGGAGGAGTGGTCTCTTATTGTAATTAGGATTGCACCGCTGCCCAAGAGCGCACCCCAGCAGCCGCTGCTTCTCAGAGGTCCGCAAACTTTGTACCCTTAAATCAGGAGCCGGTCCTCTGCTATGGCCGGTGCTCCTCGTATTCTCCATTTTCTTTAACAGAATTGCTTTAAAAACAAGACATTTCCATAGTTGAACATTTTCTTACAATTAATTGAATAACTTCCCCTAATTAGTGGAGAGGCCGCCACATCCCGCCATAATCACAGTATATTCGGTGTTCCCCTCGAATCTAGAGAGAACCTGACTTTGTATTGGACAACGGGAGGATGGACGTGCACAGGAGGGGGAGTCCTGCTGACAGGTAACAGAGGTTTCTGTAATTAGGAATGAATGGCTCCTTAGCAAATGTTATTAGAATTTTCTAGTATTCCCCATGAATTATAAATGAATCAAATCATTTCTGTATTCCCAGGAGTCGATTAAGAACCCATTCAAACTTTTCTGCCTCCATTATACTCTCTAATCTTCGGATTAAGGTAATAGCTGGTAACGTGCCGTGAGTTCTTATTCTGCGTCTCGCTGCAGTGCACCTTTTAAACACGGGAGCAAACGGAAAGAAGAAGGAGAGGGGATAATTCCGCCATGGACTTATTCTCTGGGATTGTGAAGTATCTGACTCATTCTGGATAAATAATATGAAGCTTTAGGATCAATCATTTAATAACTTTATACTAAGAATCCTCTCTTACTTCTTCATTCCTTTCTCTCATATGCCTTCTTTTCTTTTACCTTTCTTCTTTACATCTCTCTTCCTTCCTTTATCTCATTTCTTTCTTCTCATTCGTTCATCTGTTCCCTTTTCTTTCTTTTCCTTCCTTCCTTCCTTCCTTTTTTTCTTCCTTCCTTCTTTCCTTCCTTCCTTAATACATTCCTTTCTCTCCTATTTATTCCTTCCTTTCCTCCTCCCTCTCTCCAGCCCTTCGTTTATCTTTTCCTTAAATTTTTTCTTCCGTTCTCTCTCATTCCTTTTTTCCTTTCTCCTTTGCTTATTATTGCCCTTCAACCTTCCTTTCTCTTCTTTCTTCCTTCCTTTCTACTTTTCTTTCTCATTCCTTCTTTTCTTTCTTCCCTCCTCTTCCTTCCTTCCTTCCTTCCATCCTTCCATCTTTCTTTCCTTCCTTCCATCCTTCCTTCCATCATTCCTTCCTTCCATCTTTCCTTCCTTCTTTCTTTCCTTCCTTCCTTCCTTCCTTCCTTCCTTCCTTCCTTCTTTCTTTCCACCCTCCATCTCTTTTTATTTTCCTTTTTTTCTCTCATTCCTTCTTTCCTTTCTCCTTTTTCTTCTATTTTTCTCCTACCATACTTCCTTCCTTCTTTCTCATTCCCTTCTTCTTCTTCCTTCCTTCCCCCCCGCCTTCTTTAAAAGAGCTACACCCACCCCGAGACATAACCACACCCCCACTGTGAAGTGACCACACCCCTGTCCCTGATCACATGTTAGGTGCATTATTATTATTATTGCTACGCTATGACTCCACACTGTACACAGAATTGTATGCACCATATACTATAGTACTTTGCAGACTTCACATTATCTCTATACATCATGCAGTCATAGCTGCCTGTATACCCTCACACATCACTCCCACTCAAGTCCCCTGCAGCATGATTAATTATTCATAGGCTTTTAAAGACATTGCTGTATATCAGCAGCTTGCTCCATTTGCATAATTGTACTAATACTAAGAAAGCGTCTATTTGGTATTACACAGGAGGCCATGCTTAGAGTGCACTCATTATTGCAATCAGAGATGTCCTGTATCGTGTTAGGGGAAAAGATGATTTCTTATTAATTCAGTGATACTTTTTCTATGTAGAAGACATTGATTATGCATAAAGAAAGTGTGTACTGTGCAATCCTTATGACTCAGACCAATGAGGTCATGTGGTGGGCGTGAGGCGGATTTATATCTTATTAGCATGTGCAAATGAGGGAAGAGGTGATGTATTGTCCCCCTCATGGGGATATTCCTTGGTAATTGGGGAGTTTTCCAATCCTGTATTAAAAACTTTCAGCATCGATTCATTGGGCCTGATCCAGAGCTACGATGTTACACTGAGCGCTGTAGCGCTCAGCGTAACGGGCGGATTTATATTAGCATGTGCAAATGAGGGAAGAGGTGATGTATTGTCCCCCTCATGGGGATATTCCTTGGTAATTGGGGAGTTTTCCTTTCCTGTATTAAAAACTTTCAGCATCGATTCGATTGGCCTGATCCAGAGCTACGATGTTACACTGAGCGCTGTAGCGCTCAGCGTAACATCGGTGCTCCCCCACCAGCAGAGAGCGTAGGGACGCTGGAGGACGTCCCCTCCGGCGCTACTATGGACGCCTGATCGTAAATCGGGCGTTTCCATAGTAACGCCGGACAACATCTGCCCGGCGCATGCGCTGCGCAGCTACGGCCGTAGCTCTGGATCAGGCTCCTGGAGAGGAGAAAAAGACAGAACAAATGTAAATATCTACACTCCACTGGTGGTGGAGATTTCATTTTACATATCTAGAATGTTTCTGTCTCTTGTTTATTATAACCATGTGTCCCCTCATTGAGAAATATCATTGGACCAGATCCAGATTTAAAAGTGAGCTAGGTGTAGCCAGATCATCACCAAACTCACCCATCCACTCTCACAACCCACCCCTGTATTTAGGATCCTAATGGCACTTAAGAGTGCCATATGCTACCTTAATTAACCGTGCGTATTTTCCTTCTTAAGAATGGAAATATGCATGGAAGTTCCCTGGCCGTGCACTGCCCGGCTCCTTATCATACCTCCCCCCACCCACTTTTTCTTTAAAGACCGCATGTAGTGAATCTATGCATCTAAGTGGTGCGTACATTGCATAAATAAGCTACTACACTTGCATAGTAGGTTATGTCTAAGAAAAGCGCATATAAGAAGTTGGAGCTTCTTAAATCTGAATGAGGCCAATTATCAGCACCAGTAGAAGGTTGTTGTCCTGGGGGCTGATCCACAGCTATGGCTGCCGTCGTAGTTACAGCGGCCGTATGCGTAAGAACGGCATGTTTAGTTACGGAAGGTAGGTGGGGATAGGGAGGGAAATTAGGTACTGAGGGCAAGGTTTCGGCGGTTACGCTACTGTGTGAGCGTAGTTACACACAGTTACGCCAGCTGAAGTTCGGTTAGCCTTCAGCCGTACTTACAGACAGGGGCGTAGGGAGGGCGGAGCAACTGGAGCTCGAGCTCCAGGCGCCAAACAGACCAAGTGGCACCGCAGGAGTCCGGCAGCTGTCAGATCTC
>WWET01000941.1:269411-280434 GCA_011038615.1 Limnodynastes dumerilii
CCTTTCTGGGTGGTTGCCCGCCACATAGTGGCTTGTTTTTTTTTGTGGCTATTTGGTGCCTACCTTTACCGGTGCTCCCTGCTAATTGCTATTCACCACATAGTGGTAGTTGTTTACTTTTATCAATTAATACCGGTAAATTAAGTATCCTGCATTTTGCCACATAGTGGCTGCATTCTGTATATATTGTATCTACCCAACACATAGTGGCCTGGTGCACTGTAGTTATATGGTCATTTTGTTACTTGCCACATAGTGGCTGCATTCTGTATATATTGTCTCTACCCGCCACATAGTGGCCTGGTTCACTGTAGTTATATTGTCATTTTGTTACTTGCCACATAGTGGCTGCGTTCAGTGTATGTTGTCTCTACTTGCCACATAGTGGTCTGGTATACTGTGGAATTTTATAGATATTTTGCTACTTGCCACATAGTGGCTGCGTTCAGAATTTATGGTCTCTACTCGCCACATAGTGGTTCCGTGTCTTGTTTATTGTCATTTGTATTCTGACTATTCTGTATTAGTCTCCCTATCTTTTCCCTGCTACGCTGTGTAAATGTGAACACTGTTTAGTAGATTCCCACTGTCACGGTGTCTATTCCTTTATTTTGTCTTGTAGTTTTTCTTTTTTCAGTGAAACTGCGCGCCTAGGATAGCGGCTTGTTTATCTGGGCGCAGCACAACTATATCCCCACCTCTAGGGGCTCTGGCGAAGACTCCCAGATTCCCTGCTGCATGCTAGGTAACCAGTTTCATAACACTCATGCTCTTCATTTCACAGGCTGCGCAGTGGAAAATGACGTCAAGATGGGCTACGTGAGCTGGTTTAGGTTTACCGCTAGATCAGTGCTCAAGTTGCGTACAACTTGCAAAAAAAAACAAAACAATTATTTTTAAATCCTTCCATGACATAATGTACATTGTGCTCCAGTTATAATGCAGTTTTTATGGTATTTTTTGTTCTGAGAACAAAATTACATGCCGTATTTCAGTCATTTGTTTTTCAAACACTACAAAATAGAAAGTACAATGATTGAGAAGAAAATAAATAGTTTCTGACACTCAGGGGCAAGACTTGCCAAATTTTTCTTTATGGGATCACTTTATAGATCCCAACAAATCTAACGGAGTTTACAGAGAGGGGATGTCATACAATAGGCGGGTTTGCACATTTACAGCTAATCATTCTTTGGGCAACAATTCACTAGTTGGACTTGTGTTACTTGAGATAAGACAAGTACCTGAAATTGTCTGTTGGACACCGGTTACAGTCCCCACTCTGATGGACTGGTTTTAGAAATAGAGACAGCTGAAAGTTCCTTTTCGGCTGTCTCTATTTCGAAAAGGCAGTCTTTTTTAGAATTTTTTTCATGAATGGGTGAGTGTGCCGATCGGCATACTTAGCCATTCATTTTAGCCGGACCTGTTGTAACCGCCGTTGACAGCTCCGGTGAGGTTAGTAACTTCTCCGGGGACCTTTAGTGTGTGTGTGGGGGGGGTTAGGGTTAGGCTCTTAGGAAGGAAGGGTTAGGGTCGGGCTGCGGTGATAGGGGTCTTAGGGTTAGGCTATAGAGAAGGGAGGGTTAGGGTCAGGCTAGGGAGAAGGGAGGGTTAGGGTAAGGTTGCGGGGAAGGGAGGGTTAGGATCAGGCTGTGGGGAAGGGAGGGTTAGGGTAATGGAAGGGGAGGGTTAGGGTTAGAATTAGGGGAAGGGTTGAGATGTTGTTTTCCACTTAGCAATCAGAGCACCATGTTCTGTGCTTAGGGGATCAATTGCTCATTGAGGCAGCCCCAGGTCCCGGGTCAATCCTGCACTGCACTGGATCATTCCAGGGTTTGTGACCCTGGGATAATCTGGTTGACCCAGCAATATTCCGGGTCATAAGACCAGGTATATTGCCGGGATGAAGACATGAAAGGGGTTTTGGAGATCGTAAACTTTTTGGAGGTCTGAATCTGATCCAATGTAGCATAAATAGACTTTACAGTGAGAAATCTCCTTCATCTGTAGCAGCCTGTGTCTTATGCAGTCCACTTATTTTATCTGATATTTAAATTCTAATTACTGCTGATGTGTGTAGACGTGTCTCATATGTTCCATTACATGCATGAAAGCCTACGACCAGCTCCGAGAACACTGTGTTCTTGGTCTT
This sequence comes from Limnodynastes dumerilii, assembly GCA_011038615.1. Taxonomy (NCBI): domain Eukaryota; kingdom Metazoa; phylum Chordata; class Amphibia; order Anura; family Limnodynastidae; genus Limnodynastes; species Limnodynastes dumerilii. Next base: position 271,567 of record WWET01000941.1, read on the forward strand.
TATTGTGCTGTGTTTGTACATCTGTGTCTATGATATAACACAGTACAAGAGCACACGTTTGGGGAATGATACTCACGGGTTCCCTGGGTAGCTGCTTACAAAGGAAAACACTGATTTTATTGCACAAATCAGGTTGTAATTGGCGATCTCTGCAGGACTAAAGAGGGCAGGGATCAGTCCCGGGTCTATACATTAAATGGACATTATCCAATATGCCTTACACTTACCGTGCCGCAGCGATCGACTCCTGAGCAGATGTGGTTAATGCGATTCATTTGTTTAACGATCTCTAAGGTAATAAGAGCATTTATTCTTCTGAGAATGAGTTAATGGAGAGGCAGATGTATAGACTATTGGAGACTGTGGAAGGGAAAGTGCTTAATGCCAGGTATACATTATAGAAATGATGACACCCCCTCCACTGGTCCTGAGATGAGGGTCTGACGGTGAGTAATGTGCATATTAATTCATGGCATAGGCATTGGAGTAAGTGTTTTTAAGGGGAAGGTATTTCAGGCTTTAGATTTGAGCTTCTTATTGGACACCAGTATTCTGGAGTTTAATCATTGAGGATACTTGGTGCTTAGGTTACACACAGTTCTCTGACCTGCTGCCACTGTGAAGAGCACTGCCGAACTAGGTAATGGGGAAGGCATGTCTTAAACATACAGAGACACTTAGCTCCTCCTTCTGCTAATGACACTGGGAGGAGCTCTGTCACACAAGATAATAGGAGGAAGCCATACACAGACACCGAGCTTACCGCGTACTCACTCATTCATTTTTGGAAGCACCGCCCGCTGGATCTGACGCACCCTGACGCCCTTCCTCAGACACCAATGGAGAGGTGAGTAACCTTTAGAATTAGGGGGAGGGTTAGAATCAGGCTGCAGGGAAGGGAGACTTAGCGTCAGGCTGCAGGGAGGGGACACTTGGGGTCAGTCTGTGAGGAAGGGAGACTTAGGCTTAGGCTGCGGGGAGGGGAGTCTTAGGGTCCGGCTGCGGGGAAGGGAGTCTTAGGGTTAGGCTGTGGGAGGGGAGTCTTAGGGTTAGGCTGCGGGGAAAGGAATCTTAATGTCAGGCTGCGGGGAAGGGAGTCCTAGGGTCAGGCTGCGGGGAAGGGAGTATTAGGGTCAGGCTGCAGGTAGGGGAGTCTTAGGTTTAGGCTGTGGGGAGGGGAGTCTTAGGGTCATGCTGCGGGGAGGGGAGTATTAGGGTCAGGCTGCAGGGAAGGGAGTCTTAGGGTCAGGCTGCGGGGAAGGGAGTATTAGGGTCAGGCTGCAGGGAGGGGAGTCTTAGGGTCAGGCTGCGGGGAGGGGAGTCTTAGGGTCAGCCTGCAGGGAAAGGAATCTTAATGTCAGGCTGTGTCAGGGAAGGTTAGGGTGATGGAAGGGGAGGGTTAGGGTAAGGATTAGGGAAAGGGTTTGGGATTAGGTTTTTTGCTTACCTTTCTACGAGTCAAAAGCAATTGATTTCCCAGCCAGTTCAGAACTGGTTCTGAGTGAACGGCCCTTTCAGAATAGGGCCGTTCTCAGCGGGGACCCTCACCCATCCAGACATACGAAAAGAAAAGGATCGGTAGGACAGGAAAATGTCCACTGTCTGCTATGACGCATGTGTGCACGGAACTAACGGCGCTGGATCTGCACGATCTAGTCTTCCATTCAATTTTTGCATCCAGCGGGTTCTGGAAGTCTTAAGGCAGGGTCCTTGGCTCGGATCTCCGGGCGTGTGAGGGAAGTGGCCTCCCGCGGAGGGCTGGATCTGTAGCTTTGATCGCAGTGCCAGCATATATCTAGATCCAGTCCAATGTGTAGGCAAAGACTCACTGGGCCGGATTCAGAACTAGGAGCGTATTGTGGACATACAGGGGGGTTCCATACGTCTGCCTGCTCCTAGGATCCTTAGGTGAATGGAAAGGGTAACCCCCTCACCTACGTACCGAATTGTGGACACTTATGTGTCCATAACCCGATTTTATCTTGTCCACACGTAACTGTAAACATGCGCACAAGAGAATTGTAAGTAGGGGCTAAACGCAGTCCTTACTGTACGATATGAATAGGAAACCCAGCCCACCAAGCGCATGAACATTACACTGAGGTCTAGCACGCCCCACAACAGAAGTACTGGATGCTGGAAAACCTGTGCGTAACCGCGGAAAAGCACCCTTGGCATCCAGCACACGTAAGTCGCCTGTCCTTTAAAATTCTCAATCCGCCCCATTGTTGTAAATAGAAATTTTCCACTGTGTTGGATATAATACATTTTTTATGATATTTCAGTGGTAATCGTTCTTTTTTAATCATACAGAATGATTTACAAGACCACCCCCAGCCCTAGAGACACAGCAAAGCTCCCATTTATAAGAGGAACACTTAGAGCTGTTATTCTGGGTGCATTAAAGCAGAGATCACACTGGAGTCCAAAGAACATTCAAGTCTAAGAGAAACCGTGAACCAGACTAACAAAAAAAAAAATGCTGTCTTTGAACGTCTCAGGACGTGAGTGAAATAAAGTCTTGGTGAAGAAGAACAAAGAAGAGGACTCAGAATATATTTAGTCTAAATGTATTCAGAGGCAGAGTTGGAAGTCGTCAGCCAAAAATGGGCAAAAATTCCATATGCTATGGCTGAAGTTTCCTGGAAGAACATTTTAATGATGCCTGGGCAATGGAACCTGCTGGAACAGTGGATAGAAAAGTTCATATCGATTCCACAAGACCTTCATTAATGCCGGTATGAGGTGGTGATTGTGTTGACTTCAACCATTATATTCTCTTTAGACAGGAATTTCATAGTGTTGATATATTGACCTGACTTTTTCTTGTGGTTGATCTAAAAAGGTGTTATGTTTGGTAATGATCCTTGCCGATAGTTCTCAGGCCTGTTGGATATTTTGGTCTGTAGATGACCATGATTGGGTATGCTGGTTGGTTGGCCATGGCCAAGCGGAAGACTTTTCCATCTTAAAAAAGGTTTTCTGTTTCAGAGAATCATTCAATGAGGTCAACAATCACTTGTTGAATGACTGGATGGAATGTATATTTCCAGGTTGTCAAGATTAGCCATTATTACTCTACTGGCCTTAGTAAAATGCCTTATGGCCAGGAACATTCTGTAAATACACAGATACTGAGTATTGTGGACTACCACACATGGGGAGAGGGGTTAAGACTTTAGAGTGAAAAACATCTCACCAATGGCGGAGGAACAGATTTGGAATCACATGATATAAGTTTGGTGATTGAATATGGAGCCACAATGGGCCAGATCCAGACCTACGTACGCTAGAGATTTTACGCTGGCCGCTGATGTAAATTCGCCCATTAGCATTTACCGTGCATGCGCACGGCAGATGTTACGACACGTAACTCAGGATTGCCGTAACACTCTCGTAACTATGTACGAAGGGACGTTCCTAAAATACGCTAGCCGTATTTACGTTCCAACTACGCTTTGGAGGCGGAGGGAGGCATTCTTTGGAGGCGGAGGGAGGCATTTAAATCGTACAGTATGGGCTGGGTTTGGCAGTTACATCCGTCAGGACGCCACGTACGTGCGCGGTTACACTTGGAAAAGTTAAGGTAGGGTTTGGTAGATGTAAATCAGCAAAAGTACGTCTGTCCAATAGGAGTTCCTGGGGGGACTGCATAGTACTTACGATAGCGTAAATACGCCACGCTAACAAACATAACTAGGACGTAGGTCTGGATCTACCCCATTGAGTTTGAAAAAAAGAGAATATTTTTTTCTCTACCACAAATATTAAATGATTATTAAGAACAGAAATTTGGGATGTAAGCAGGGTGGATCGTATCCAGACATAAGAGCGATCTCTACACACATGGTAAAGTCCACATACAAGAGGCTAGGACACTCCCGGATAGATTTCCATGTCCATAACTCTGCCTTCAGGAGGTTTAAGGTTAGGTCGGTGGACAAGGATGGTTAGAGTTATGGGGTCGGATCCTGATCTACGTGCGCCAGGTGCGACCAGGTCTTGAAGGGCTTTTTACGACTTGGTAGTAACAAGGGGGCTGATTCAGAGATGCGATTGCGAAAAGATCGCAAATATACGCATCTAATGTTAAGATCTTAGCAGGTTCCAGCCCACTGCATAAAGAGTCACTCCCCTTGCAAACAGCGGCGGATCTTAAACTTAGACCACCAACAGCGGTGGATCTTAAACTTAGACCACCATTGACTAACCCTAACTCTACGCTGTCATTTGCGATCTTAAGTGACGTGGGAGCGTTCATTTAAGATCTTAAGTGCTTGCGTGTGATTCAAACTTACGCTCTTAGCGAATTTACGCTCCTAAACGCTACGTAGACGGCGTTGCACTATTACTACGCATGCACAGTTTTGCGAATTTTCTAAAATCTTAAATATACGCACCTAAGTGCCGTGGAAATCGTATCTCTGAATCAGGCCCAAGGCTTCCTCCGCCCTGTCACCTCATTTACATGTGTATCTCCGTCTCCGTCTCGTAAAAGAGGGGACAGCCCCTTTAACGTAAGGAGCAGCGTACATAACGTACGTTGTGTACGCCGATCCTTACACCATCGTAAGTAGGTTGTGCTTATGCGCACAATTTTCAGGACAGGAGAATTACGCACACGCCATACGTAATTCCCCTATCGTACGGACCTGAGGATCGGGTCCATGGAGTGATTAAGTTAGGTTACGGAGAGAGGATGGTTAGGGTAAAATGAAGAAAACCTACCCTTCGCCATTGGACTCTTCGTAGACAAATCAATTGTTGTAATGGCGCTGTCTCACTGGACACTGCAATTGCCGCTTCATTGCTGCAAAGTCATCTGTCGAAATACAGATAATTGTTGCAGGGGTTTTTATGTTTGGGCCTTAAGTTTCACGACAAGGTAGTCGTAATGGGGCTTCCCTGCCCCCGACCCCTCATTTACATGACTACCCCCGCCTGTATGGCGGGGATTCAGCCACCGTAAATTAAGGGTCAGCCTCTTCTGCGTCCGTATTCAGAGTACTGGACGTATAACAAATACGTCCGGTGTTTAGTAAATGCGGTCTGAAAGACTTGCAGAATTCCCCTGTCGTACTTAAGTGAGGATCTGGGCCTAGGCATCTACAGACAGCACAGTTCATCCTTGTGAACAACGGCTGCAGAGGTTGATATATTTGTGTAAGTATTTCCCTTCCTCTGGGATTGCTCTGATTGAACATATTACAGGTATAGACACACCAGCTGCTGACATTTAAAATGAAGACGATCAATAGTATCTGTAGATCCAGATAAGAGGAATAGAACCCTGCTCATATCTCTAATTAAAGTTAATATTTCTCTTTCAACACAAACTAAAGCTAACAGAAAGCTCCCATGAGCTACCATGAACCGTCCCCTTCAGATACCTTTCCAATTTCATCTCTAATTCCCTTGATGAATGTGCTGTCATTGCATCCTGGGAAGGAACAATCCGCCAACTGATTACATTTTGGGTAAAGAAGGCATTGCTCGTTACGGGAGATGAGAGAATTTATTTGGACGCAATAAGAAAACGTTACAACTTCTGTCCTTGTGGATAATGCAGAGACGGGTGAGAAGGAGAATTTCTTCTTTAGAGATTGAAGGGGACGTGTTACTGAAATACCGGATGATCTGAGATTCCAACGGAAGCCTGACATTTATCATCCACAGAATACTAATATTTACAAAACGGTAACTGTTCCGGGTGTGGTACGTGAGATAGAGGGTCATTTTTGTCACGTTTTTATACTCGACAACAGAAGGTTACAGTTGCCGGGTGGAACGTCTTAGTTTAGACACCAGTGTCTAAACCGTCTGTAATTAGAAAATGTATTTTGGGAATGTGAAATTATGCCGAATGACCCTATTTCCCATTAGTACTTGTTCCCATTTTAAATACAGGCTTTCGACGCGCTGTTGGCCATGGGGATGGTTAGAGTTATGGCTACAGGAACAGACTATGGCGGCCTGGGGAAGGGTAGGGGTATGGCTATGGGAACAGACTATGACAGCCTGGGGAAGGTTAGGGTTATGGCTACGGGAACAGACTGTGGAGGTCTGGGGATTGTTAGGGTTATGGCTACGGGAACAGACTATGGCAGCCTGGGGAAGGTTAGGGTTATGGCTACGGGAACAGACTATGGCAGCCTGGGGAAGGTTAGGGTTATGGCTATGGGAACAGACTGTGGAGGCATGGGGAAGGTTAGGGTTATGGCTACGGGAACAGACTGTGGAGGCCTGGGGAAGGTTAGAGTTATAACTACGGGAGCAGACTATGGCGGCCTGGGGAAGGTTAGGGTTATGGCTATGGGAACAGACTATGGCAGCCTGGGGAAGGTTAGGGTTATGGCTACGGGAACAGACTATGGTGGCCATGGGGATGGTTAGGGTTATGGCTACAGGAACAGACTGTGGAGGCCTGGGGAAGGTTAGAGTTATGGCTACGGGAACAGACTATGGTGGCCTGGGGAAGGTTAGGTTATGGCTACAGGAACAGACTTTGGAGGCCTGGGGAAGGTTAGGGTTAGATGGAGGCTTAGGGTTAGGTGCAGAGAAAGGGAAGGTTGGGGATAGGCTGCGGGAGATGGAGGGATAAGGTTTGGGTAATAGAAGGGGGGGTTAGTGTATCGCTTAAGGTAAGGGTTAGGGATAGGGGAAAATACTACCTGTCGGTGCTGGTGCGTCCGGTTCTCCGTCAGTCACAATGTCCTCCCTGAATGCTCCCGTAGTGTCCAAATATCCCTGTATGAATAATACACTAAGGTTGACAGTATCATTATACCAACCACCGCAGTCTAAGCTTAACTGTCCCTTTGCTGCAGTCTAACCCTAACCAACCCTTCAACGCAGCCTAGCCTAAACCATTCCCTCACTATAGCCTAACCTTAACCATCTCCTCACCGAAGCCTAACCCTAACCATTCCTTCAACGCAATCTAACCTTTATCATTACTTTAATGCAGCCTAACCTTAACTTTCCCCCTTTCTGCAGCCTAACCCTAACCATCCTTTCAGTGCAGCCTAACCTTAACCATCACCTCACTGCAGCCTAACCCTTACCATACCTTCAACGCAGCCTAACCTAAGTCATCCCCTCACTGCAGCCTAAACTTAACCACTCCCTCACTGCAGTATAACTTTAACCATTACCTCACTGTAGCCTAACTTAACCATTCCCCTCACCGAGAGCCTAACCCTAACCCTCCCTTCAACAAAGCCTAACCTTAATCATCCCATCACTGCAGCCTAACCTAAACCACCCCTTCACCGCTGCCTAATCTTAACCGTCCGTTCACCACTGTCTCATCGGCCAGAGCGTTGAATTAATAATAGTGTTAATTACGCTGTTGGCAGCACTGTACCAGCCAGACATTATATCACAATATTTGCACCTCCCTCCTCCCAGGTTATTGGAGTGAACAAAAGATAATTATTAAAGCTTTCATCATTACTGTCATTATTACTCTATATTGCAAGGCTTTCTAACACCCTGTTTTAAAACATAATGGGTTTTTGTCAAAAGCCAAGGTGTACATGTCACAATAACAATTAGCTGTAATACCTCAATATTTCTCTATTTTGCAGTCATGTTTTTTTCCACAACAAAAGTCGGTTCCAACACAACCTCTTGCATGCACAGTGCAGCGAATTCCTTGGCCCGAAACTCCCCTCTAGCTGATATTGTACTACTTTTTAGCTTTTTGTTGAATAGACGTTTGTTTGATGCCTGCGTTTCTGTCACTGGGTCCGATCCAGAAATGAGCAGGTGCCAATTGGCACGTTGCGAGTCTCCGAACCGATGGCTTCTTTACATAGTAGGGACAGCCTTTTCGGCTGTCCCTATTTTGAAGGACAGCCGTTTTAGAATTTTTTTAATGAATCGGTGAGTATGTGATCGGAATACTCACCCATTCATTTTCGCAAGTGCCGCTGCCGGACCACCAGAGAGATGGGTAACCCTCTCCGGGGACTTAGGGTTAGGCTGCAGGGGGGGTGGGTTACACTTAGGGTTAGGCTGCGGGGTAAAGACGGTTAGGAAGTGGGTTGGGGATAGCATAATTACTTACCTTTCGGAGCACCGTATTCGGTGCTCCAGGGTTCGATTGCTCTCTGAGGCATAAGCAATCGTTTTCCCAGCCACAGTCCAATGGGTGTGACGTTTCTCTGCGTGATTTTACATACTCCGAACTGAAGAGTGCACAGTCACGGCTGATTCTGGTCTGAGCGCAACGCGAGTGGTGGCGGCTTGCATTCTGAGGGGGCAAGTTGAGGGATGGAAGGTACGTAGCAAATGTACAGTAAGGGGTGGGGTCCAAGCAAGTGCCCGATCCAGAGCTGATCACAGACGTAACAAAGGGCTCTTTACATCAAAACATTTGCACCAGCCCCAGGTCTAAATCCAGGGGGTGATCTTCAAACACATTACAAAGGGTTAAAAATCGCTGCTGATGTATTGTGCATGTGTTCAATCATTTCTACAGACAGCAAGAAAATAATTTTTTAAAACATTTTAAAAATGATTTCTGACCATATTGTATAGGGAGAAAGAGCCTGATCCAGAATAACGCCCGCCGTCGCTAGGCTTTTGAGCCGATCTGCGCATGCGCCGGGCAGATGTTGCCCGGCGTCGCTACGGCAACGCTACATTACAAAAAAAATCGCTGCTGATGTATTGTGCATGTGTTCAATCATTTCTACAGACAGCAAGAAAATAATTTTTTAAAACATTTTAAAAATGATTTCTGACCATATTGTATAGGGAGGGGAGACCTGATCCAGAATAACGCCCGCCGTCGCTAGGCTTTTGAGCCGATCTGCGCATGCGCCGGGCAGATGTTGCCCGGCGTCGCTACGGCAACGCCCG
>WWET01000941.1:283129-296294 GCA_011038615.1 Limnodynastes dumerilii
GTTTTTTTTGTATGTATATATATATATATATATATATATATATATATACACACAACAGGAAAATGCAGCAGCCTTTAAACTAAACTATATGCAATTTAAGTGTATGTTAACCAAAGGCCACGTGTTTCTGTAATTTATGTGTTATGTTCAATTGAAAAGACACAATTGCAGCAGTTTCCCTGTATCTATATCATCGTGCTCCATGGTGTAACCACGTTACAATGCCGATGTTGGGTGACCTTCGTTAAACAGATCATTGGACGCCGATTTTGTGTGTTGTGTGTTTAACTGCCCATTATGGCACACACATCTGAGCTTTTAAGCGCTCCCTTAAACCTCAGCTCTTCTAAACCTACACGAGGTCTTCTCAGTCCTGTTCCTAACACTGCTGTGTGACTGGTTCATACAAAGCACTGAGCACTTTTACAGGGATATGGTCGAGCCTCTTGCACTTAACTGAATGACAGACGGGAGCTCAACACCAGAGGCGGCCCTAGGTTTTGCTGGGCCCGGAGAAAAATTAGAAGGGGCCCATGAAATCATCTCACAATCACATTAAAATAAAATAAAATGTCACTCCCTATTGGTGGCATTACTGTATATTGTTGGCAGAAGTCCCACACACACAGCTCCTTCACCAGCAACTACTATTGTCCTTATGTTCCCTATTACATCAATATTTCACTGCTCCTCTTAGATTGTAAACTCACAAGCTCAGCTCTATCTTTGCCTAATGTTTTATGGGTCAGTTTATTGAATCTAAAATTAGATTTAAAAGGTTAAAAGTGTAAGAAAATTTGACTTTTTTTTAAATAATAAAAACTTGCAAGAGAGATGGAAAAAAGTGTGAGACTAATGAATATAATCTCAATTACCGCCCCCAAACATTTCAACAAGCGAATGAATGACTAACGTGGCTGCAAAGGATTATACAGTTTACTAGAAAACAAAGAAAACATCATTAGATCAAGTCAAGTGCAGTATTTCTTCCTCTCACGCTGTAACTGTGATTTTCCATTTTAAAAGTCTGACTAATTAAGTTCTTTCACCAATAAAAGCAACAACAATAATAACTAATTAAGTCCTTTCACCAATAAAAGCAACAACAACAATAATAATAATAATACTAATAAAATAATAATAATAGTAATAATAGCAAATAATTCCATAAATAAATTAGTTGAAGTCTGGTTCGGACACAGTGGGACTTATTTTTTTGTGGATTTTGCCATATTTTTTATCATTTCACATTGCCCAGGAAATAAACACACTCTGTACCCTGTCCTTGAAGGAGCAATGGGGTTGTTTCAGTGTTGCTACAGTATTCTCATTTTACACAATGTACTAATAGATGTTTGTCACTAGGATGCTGTCTGTGTTGGTTGTCAGTCACTATGATGCTGTCTGTATTGGTTGTCAGTTACTAGGATGCTGTCTGTATTGGTTATCAGTCACTAGAATGCTGTCTATTTTGGTTGTCAGTCACTAGGATGCTGTCTGTATTGGTTGTCAGTCACTAGGATGCTGTCTGTATTGAGTGGCGGCCCCTAGGATGCCCTTTACATTGTGATGTGGTAAGTAGGATGCTCTCTAATGGCTTAGAGATGACCCTCTATGGGGGAGTCAGTAGCTTCTGGTGAAAAACAGGTAAGCGCAAAAAACATTATTGCTATTATTATTGTTTCATTTGTTCTCTGGATTGGTTGGTGGTCACTAGGATACTCTCTGTATTGGGATGTGGTCACTAGGATACTCTCTGTATTGGACTGTGGTTACGAGGATGCTCTAAGTATTAAGCAGTGATCAGTATGAAGGTTACTGTAATGGATGTTTGTCACTAGGATGCTCTCTGTTTTGGGTATTGATCACTGGGGTATTCTATGTATTGGGTGGTCACAAGAATGCTGTATGTATTGGGTGATGGTCAGTAGGATGCTCTTTGTATTGAGTGATAATCTGATGATCTCGGTGTTGGATGGTAGTCACTAGGATGCTCTCTGTATTGGTGAGTGGTCACTAGGATGCTGTCTGTATTGTTGAGTGGTCGCTAGGATGCTCTATATATTGGTTGGTGTTTACTAGGATTCTCTATGTATTGGTTGCTGTTTACTAGGATGCTCTCCGTGAATGGTCACTAGGATGCTGTATGTGTTGTTGAGTGGTCACTAGGATGATCTATGTGTTGGTTAGTGTTTACTAGGATGCTCTCTGTCTTGGATGGTGGTCACCAGGAAGGTGTCTGTATTGGATGTTTTTCACTGGGATGCTCTTTCATTTGGGTGAATGGTGACTAGTATTGGTCTCTGTATTGGGTGAATGGTCACTAGGATACTCTCTGTATTGGGTGATAGTCACTAGGATGCTGTCTGTATTGGGTGTTAATAATGAGGAAGATTCCTGTGTTGGATGTTTTCACTAGATTGCTCTCTGTAGTGGGTAGTAGTCACTAGGATGCTCTCTGTAGTGGTTGGTGGTCACTAGGATGCCCTCTGTATTGGGTGGTGGTCACTAGGCTGCATTCTGTATTGTATAACAATCACTAAAAACCTATATTTTAGGTCACTGGGACACTAGTCAGTAGATGTTGTGTCATTGTCTTTCTAAGACATCACACCTTTTTTTGTTGCAGATGACTGATAGAATGTTAGAGATACTGGTGCTAATCCCATTTACTTGTTTGGCCCCTCTTATAGTTGTCCCCGCCCACCACTGACCACTTACAGAATTTTGCAGTTTCTTTGCAGAATTTGACATTTCCAATGCACCCCTAATTAGAACCACATAGATACCTTCATATGACAACCATCATCAACCAACAGTTACACCCAAGTATTCACCCAATATGGATGCCTCGTAATCTTATTCCCACACTAATCACACAACATGATATTGACCCTTGCACGGTAGTTAAAGACATTTGCCGATTCACCATGGAGATGGAGATGAGATGAACAGCTACGAGTATATGAAAAATGATGGTAAAAATGTACCGTGACAGCTGCATAAAACGCATTAGACCTCCTGAAAATAACAGATTATATAGAAATATACTGTCATAATTTTCTTGAATGGAGCACTGGGTTTCCTCCAGTAATCAGTGTAGAGGCGCTATATACGATTAAAAAATATTGATAAAATGAGATAAATTAATAACAAATGATAAGCCTAATATTATGACAAGCGTTAATGTAAGCATAACATGATTTGTTTTACCTAAACCTTGAGAGTCTCCCGAATATTCCAGGAGTGTTGGTAACCCTGATTGAGTTGCTGTTTTTGAAAACTGTTTTTAAAAAAAGTGATTTTTTTTCCTGCATTCTGCCACAATGAGGCGTCACGTTAAACAACCGATATGACAGATCGGCAGAAATATTGTTATATCATCGTCAAAAATGGAAGAAAGAAGATTTTTGCTCTGTTTAATAATACGACAAGATTGTTATATTGCTGTTTATTTGAGATTTCTGCCAGTAGCATTTAAACCACCATAGTCCTTAAAGTTTGCGTCCGCCGGGTAAACGGCGATTTTGCCACCGCTGCATTTATTAAATATACCCATTAATCTTTCTGCCTGCACAAGTGTTAGATACACGGGCAGCACGTTACCTCTACAGAGCTTCCAGCGAGCCTGCAACAACTAATTATCTGTGGACATTTGTCAGTGCGTCTTGTGATTTATCCAACAGTCGTGATGATGTCACACATACCATGTGACCTGCGCCTGGGCAAATTGTCCAAACAATTCCATAAAATACGCGACTTGTTCTGCCTCACAGCGTAGGATTTAGCTTTTACTGATAGGGCCGAATTGTGACTATAATCTGACACCTGTTTGCACTCACACACCTCACGATACAGATCTCAGAATTGGGCTGGGGTGGGGGTGTACGTGTAAATTGTACAGTGTGGGCAGGGTTTAAGAGATCCAGTCCGCTGATTCGCACTGGACACCTATTGGGGCTTTATGGCCCTCTCTCCTCTCTAATCGTGCAACATACTAAGCGTTACTAAGGCAGGGTGGCTGACTTTCTATTTCGTCCCTCTGGGTGATCCCGCCTATATGGGGCGGGGCTTAGTGATGTAATATGCACAAACTGTGTCCTGAAGCCCTGCCCTCTACCCATCAATGCGACTATTCCTAGTGGACCAGATTCACAGTTAAAAAGCTGCTGCTATTGGTGTGTATTTTTAACGGATAAACTGCGCACATGTAGTACCTTTATTTATGCAATCTATGTAGGATTAGGAACAAAGATCCACTAAGAAGAATTTTGTTTTAGGAATGGGGTTGGCTTGATGACCAATTTGAGCCACACCCCTTTTATTATTGACCCCTCCCCTTTTATTATTGACTCCTCCCTCTTGTTTTTTTTATGTCCACCCGTTTTTTCTCTTCACTAGATACCCCTCTCCATTGCTCCATCTATACCCCCTGTCCCCACTGCTCCCTCTAAACACATCACTGAGAGCCGGAGTCTCAGACATACAGGCTTCATGTCTGAAATACCTGCTCTTGGTGGTGCTAAACATCTGAATCCTACATTTGTGTAGGGCAACTACTGCTTGCTGTCACCTGTAATACACCATACAAGCCAGATGGGCCATGGAATGTAGTATGTACCCGGACCCCTCACCCTGCGCCACACAAGGGAGGAGCAGAGCGCCAGACGGCACTTCTCTAGGGGGAAGCGATCGCCTCAACCCCCATCCCCCCTAAATCCGCCACTGTTGCCAACCCCACTCTTGATGAGATAAGTAAGAAGGAAAACTAAAGTAGGAATGAAGAGGGGATGGGGGGAGGCATTTAAATGGAGAAGACAGGGCGCGGTTTGCTATGTACGAGCATGCTTTAGTAGCTTAGAAACAAACATACGCACGGAAGATAAGGCAGCCTATGGCCTTCTTAAGTCAGTTAAGAACACGAAAAACGAGGGCGTGTCCAGGGAGTTGCCCTGAAACATAGGTGCGAATAATTGCAAACTTATCTCCTTAACAGTGAATCAGGTCCATTGTTACTGGAGGATGGGGTGGGGCTTGAGGGCATGATTTGCATAAACTCATGTTCTCAAGCCTAGTGCAGGAGATTTGCCGGCTCTCCAGGGATACCGGGAGAAATTAGAGTATTGAGTGAGAGATGGAGGCGGGGCTTGAGGGCATGATTTGCATAAACTCATGTTCTCAAGCCTAGTGTTTGCCTGCTCTCCTGGGATACCGGGAGAAATGCCCAAATATCGGGAGTCTCCGGGATATATCGGGAGTGTCGGCAAGCCTGGTTTACATGGAAATGCTACGTTATGTAATATGTGCAATAAAAATAAAGGAGAATAAGCCAACTGTGATATAAAATGCAAAAAAGCACTGGATGTGAACCTGAGATCTCAGAAGTCGTCAGAGCTCACTATCTACAGGAAATGGGAGGAATGCAAGAGGTGGGGGGGTATTTAACATTATTTTCCACAGCCGAGACATATGTATTCAGTGTGATTAAGGTTGTCAAGCGTTGATGAGTCAATAAAGCTTTCCCCAGTCCCTGGGGAAAGTGTAAGAGTGTATCACTGCTATATGGACTCATTACCCAGTAGCAGCGCTAATTGACAGGGACAATAACCCATTCTGTGTGACAAGGATCCTCCCTAAAGATTGGATATTGCTTGTTACAGACTGGGGGGAAATATGTGCTCTTTGGCCACCAGAGGGCACTGTGCTTCAAGTCAACCAGATTATATATATTATTACAGGGTATCCATCTTCCACAGGTTATTATATAAACCTGACATGTAACAAGCCTCAGACCGCAGCTGCTGCTATATGTATGATTTGTCATATGATCCTATTGCATTTCACTTCTGTGTTTACAGCATGTTATTTATTTATATTACTCTATATACTGGGTATGTGCTGTGTATTGTATACTATGCATCCTCTTAGGCGTAAACTGCTATGTACAGTATATAATAATGCCTTTCAATTCTCACTGCAAGAAAGGCCCACACATATATACTGGATCAGTCAGAAGGGTGCAGTCTATATCAACAAGAGGAGGTGTGTCTTGTAGCAGCCGGAGGAGGCGTGTCTTGTGTTCAGCCGGAGGAGGTGTGTCTTGTGCTCAGCTAGAGGAGGCGTGTTTTATGCTCAGCTAGAGGAGGTGTGTCTTGTAGCAGCCAGAGGAGGCGTGTCTTGTAGCAGCCAGAGGAGGGGTGTCTTATGCTTAGCTAGAGGAGGCGTGTCTTGTACTTAGGTACTTAGACAGAGAAAGCATGTCTTGTACCAGCCAGAGGAGGTGTGTCTTGTACTCAGAGGAGGTGTGTCTTATATTCAGAGGAAGTGTGTCTTTTATTCAGAGGAGGTGTGTCTTGTACTCAGAGGAGGTGTGTCTTATATTCAGAGGAGGTGTGTTTTATACTCAGAGGAGGGGTGTCTTGTTACATCCATGGGGGCATGTAATAATTAGCATGTTTAACAACAACTTTAAATAAATCATCACCGTTTATTAATATTATAACTGTGATAAGTTCAGTGCGTATGTGACGTTAAATGAAATTAGTTGTAAAATCTACACAGTGATAAAGTGTTTTCTAGTTGCTATATATAATAGGTCCCAGGTGACAATGTGCAGCTCCCTAGGCTTCTAGTTGTACAACACCTTATAATGATGATAGAACATTATCCATCTTACCACCAGTGTCTGCCTCCTGTCCCATAGCTCAGCGGTACGGAGACTGGTGCATAGTGCAGGTGGGGGCTTTGGCTGATGTCACGGCGATCCATGCGGTATAGCTGCCGTGTGATTTCCTTTCCTTTGTTTGTGGTGCCCTGTGAGTCACTTGCTAACTCCGCGCTGTGACACTGGCCCTGATCCAGGGGTAAACACAAATTTTCATGCTCCACGTGTTCCGTTGACGCGTTTAAAAAAGTAGAGAGTTTAATCATACTCAGTCCAAAAAGATTGACCCTGCGTTCCCCTTCTATTTATTGTACTCTGGAAGATCCTGGCAGCATCTGTATGTAACGCAGTCACCGGAATACTTTATAGTTATATTAGAGTTAAGCAAAGACACACTCCTCTTAACTCTAAGGGCCCGATTCAATTGTCCGCAGAGCTTGGTCGCGAAGCCGGCAGAGGGTTGCACAGAGACAGTGCCAAGCTCTCTCTTCTCCTCTGTAGCAGCTCCCTCAAATCTGAGTGACACTGGTGTGACCTCAGGGTCACGTCATCGTCATTCAGTGAGCAGGAAGCACACCCGGGAGGAGAGGAGGAGAAGCTTTAGCAGGGTAAGTTTTTAAATGGGGGGGTTATAACCAAGGGCACAGGGGGCACCAAGGGGAGGGCATACCCGTTATGAGTATTGGTGAATATGCCACGTGCGAGCACTTATGTGACAATGTGAATGTACTGAGAACATTAAATCGGATCAGAATTTACGCAAAACAGCTGTTTATTCATTCTGAATGCGTGAGTATACTGTGCGAGCGTTCTGCGCAGGCGTGCATCAGACAGTTGCGTATTGGAAGTCTCTACGAACGATTCTGCATTCCGTGCTGTAAGCCTTAAAGACGGAAGACGCGACGTCCTTCCTTGCGTATAGCTAAACGCTATAAAAGCTTGGTGAGCGGGGGCCGGGTATTTGATCGTGCAGCGAGGGTGAAGCAGTTATGTACAATCCTTCATAATGCACCAGTCTCATTGTCCGTAGAACAGGTGCTCAAAAATCTAAGATGGAGTCCAGGGTACAGAAGGAATATGGGATAGCACTGTTGTTACTTCACTTCTGCTACACAGGAGTTAACGATCACAGTGTATGCTTAATTCTGGATCAGGAACATTGGGCCTGATCCAGAACAACGCTTCGGAGCGAATTTACGCGTGGCGGAGACGTAAATTCGCGTTTTTGTAAGTACTGCGCATGCGCACCATAGAATATACGCTCATTAGCGTAACGTAAAATTGAACGTATGAGCCATTCATGTATTGTTAGCGTAAATTCTTACGTGTGGGCATGGCAATTTTACGTGAGTCAACAATATGTTCGATTTACGTGGAGTAGGTGGAGGTTGGTGTGTAAAGTGTACAGTATGGGCGTGCTAAGCGGCGTACGTTCACGTAGTCTATACGTTCGTTAGCGGATGTAAGCTGTTACGCGAAAAAAAGTTAAGGTAGGGTTTGGGAAGCGGAACTCGGTGAAATACGTACATTCAAGGGGTGTGACTAGGGGAGTGTATAGATCATACGCGTGCGAAAATAGAGTGTATAGAACATACGCGTGCGAAAATACGTTACGTGTGGAAACATATTGCTCACGTAGTTCTGGATCTACCCCCATTGTCTTGTACAAAATAAGTATTCATAAAAATTCTATGAAATATAAATTATTATTATGTTATTACACGCACACAATACATACCCAATACTTTCATTCCTTCAGTGATGCGATAGCAAGGTAAATGATACCGCAATGGTATCCTATTATAGGAGTATCGGCCGTATTCCTGGTCTTGGACATGCCCTGAGGCTGCTCCTAATGTGTATCCATACACTGTGTGTGCGCTTATGGTAACATTCAGAGGCGGAACTAGCGAGTTGTGGGCCCAGGTGCAAAAACACATGCTTTGGCCCTGATGAATGGGCCTGATCCTCACCTACGACCGCGAGCGTAGCGTATGGTCGCCCGGGCGTATAAACTTTCACGCCCATGACACTCCCATTGATTGTACCTACTTACGGCGGCTGAACCCTACCCTAACTTTTTCAAGCGTCCGTGCGAATTTTCGTACCGATACGCTGGTCGTACGGGGCTTAGCACGCCCATACTGTACAATTTAAATGGCTATCCCCGCCTCTGTGTAGTAACTCCATTCGAGCGTCTATCGTCGTACAAAACGCACGCCCCTTGGGCGAAAAATACGCTGAAAATACGCTCGCTGTACGCTCATGTCCTTCGTACGACCGGAAGTTGTCATACTGCACATGCGCAGTGCGTTTTTTTGCCCGTTTTTTCGCTCATGATCGGCGTACGATCGATTGCGGCCGTAGGTCTGGATCAGGCCCGATATCCCAGGTAACCCGTTGGGATGTTTCAATGGTGCGGTGATGACGGCTGTGGGTCCTTGTATCAGCATGGGCCCCGGTGCTGTTGCACCTCTTGCACCAATGGTAGTTCCGCCCCTGGTAACATTAGGCTCCGGTTTGGGTATTTGCAGGAACACATCCCCTTACTACTGCAGGATTACCGACAGCTAGAGTTCCGGTGTTGATGAACCCTCCTCTCTCCGCAGCCTATCCTTAACCCTCCTCTAACCATAACCATCCTCTTTCCGCAACCTAACTTTAACCCCCCCTTAACCCCAACCATCCAAGTCCTGCAGCCAAACCTTAACCCTCCACAGCCTAAACCCTAACCATGTCTGTCCCAAAGCCTAACCTTAACCCTCCTCTCTCCGCAGCCTAACCCTAATCAGAATGGGCACCTTGTCGAAATAAGAGCATTTGACATTGTACCTGTTCCGGGATTGAAATATGCTTTATCGGCCCCGGTACAGCCACAATTAAGCCGTTGGCTCTAAGTGTCGAAGATGTGATGCCCACAGCAGCAACTGCATCCCGGTGTCGCCAATTCACTTCCTGCGTAGTGTAAAGAAGTTACAGGAGTGGATTGGTGCGCTGTGGGCAGAATGTTGCTGAATTACTTGTGTCTGACGCTTGCGGCGCCTCTGTCTCTGTGATAAGTGCGACGTTTGATGAATGGGTTTTCATTTCATTCACCTGTACCTTCCTCTCCTAAACTTAATTAAAAACTAAAAGCAGAAAAGGCCACTGCAGCTCGGGAGTCAGCGGGCTCCTAATTAGCCAGACCTCCGCGGTGATCTCACAGCGGGACAATTCCTGCGCTATTATGTCTAATTAATATTCACGCAAAACCTTCCTGCTCCACAGAGAATTCAGGAAGAAGCCCCCTCCCCCACCCTAATACCATCAGTCTACAGACTCATCTGTCGAATGAGGGGACACCTCAGATGCAGGGAGGGTGTGATGATATAAAGGTAACATATATTCGATCATGCTTCCAGTGGAGTTATTACCAGCTGCTGGATTATACAGGGTCCTCCTCTATATGCCACAGAAAAAGATGACATGGTCACAGAAAATATCCATCTCATGTACAGCAAAGTCCCATTTATAGGGAACTGTTCTGTATGAAAAAGGGGTCGGTATCCAGTTAAATAAGTTGATACAATGGGCCTGATCCAGACCTACGCCCGCCGTTGCTAGGTCGTAAGAGTAAGATCGGCTGAAAAGCCGATCTGCGCATGCGCCGGGCAGATATTGCCCGCCGTTGCTACGGCAACGCCCGATCGTGGTTCGGGTGTCCGTAGCAGCGCCGTAGGGACACTGGAGTGGACGTCCTCCAGCGTCCCTACCTTCAGGTTAGTGTAGGTGGGCGGGGGGATCTAGTTTAATGAGGGTGGGAGGACGGGCTAGGCGGCCATACGCTCCTGTCGGCTGAAGTTAGGGCAGCCTTCAGCCCGCGTAAGGAAGGGGCCATACGCCTGCACAGGGGAAGTGTCAGGGTAAGTAAACGCCGATACGCTGTGCTTTAGTAAGCACAGCGCATCGGCGCAGGTCTGGATCAGGCCCAAGGCCATTGCAATGGGGACCCACACTCGTGCAAAGAGAATGTTCTCCACTTGCATGACGGAAGTTAGGATTGCGATGAAAGCGATGGCGGGAAGGGTTGTTTCCAAATATTAGGGTAGCCTTCAGCCGGCGTAAGGAAGGGGCCATACGCCCGCACAGGGGGAGTGTCGGTGAAAGTGAACGCCGATACTCTGTGCTTTAGTAAGCACAGTGCATTGGCGTAGGTCTGGATCAGGCCCATGACCCACTGAGACTCCAGTCCTTTATATCACCTTCTGTACTGTCCCCAGTTATTTATATCCCCCTTTGTAATATCCCCAGTCTTTATATCCCTCTCTGTAATGCCCCCGTCCTTTATATTCCGCACTATAATGTCCCCAGTCCTTTATATTCCCTTCTGTAATGTCCCCAGTCCTTTATGTTCCCCCTATGTAATGTCCCCAGTCCTTTATATCCCTCTCTGTAATGTCCCCAGTTTTCTTAATATCCCCCTCTGTAATGTCCCCCATGTAATGTCCCCAGTCCTTTATGTCCCCCATGTAATGTCCCCAGTCATTTATCTCCCCCTCTGTAATGTCCCCAGTCCTTTATGTCCCTCATTGTAATGTCCCCAGACCTTTATATCCCCCTCTGTAATGTCCCCAGTCCTATATATCCACCTCTGTAATGTCCCCAGTCCTTTATGTCCCCCACTATGTAATGTATCCAGTCCTTTATATTCCTCACTGTAATGTTCCCAGTTTTCTTTATATCCCCCTCTGTAATGTCCCCAGTCCTTTATGTCCCCCCTATGTACTGTCTGCAGTCCTTTATATCCCCTTCTATATTGTCCCCAGTCCTTTATGCCCCTCTTTGTAATGTCCCCAGTCCTTTATATGCCTTTTTTGTAATGTCCCCAGTTTTCTTTATATCCCCCTCTGTAATGTCCCCAGTCCTTTATGTCCCCCTTTGTAATATCCCTGATCATATATATCCCCTTCGGTAATGTCTCCAGTCATTTATATCCCCCTCGCCCCCAGTCTTTATGTCCCCCTCTATTATGACAATATACCTCTCTGTATTATTCCCTATCCATAATATGCAGTGCAGCCAGTGATATTACCGCATTCCTGGGTGGTATTGCTGAACGCACGCTGTAAGATGGCAATCTGGCATTGCAAAAATGATAACAGAAGTCACAACCATGTCAATATGCAAAAATGTGTTCACTACACAACAGTGTGTGCTCATAGAGGCTGCTGCTGCACAGAATCTAATTATAAGACAAGCATATGTTACAGGAACGCTGCTTAAGACTGTGTCTTGTCTTTGTGCCTGTTCTCTGCTAAGCAGTAATTAGATCATAAACTGCTCCAGGAGAGCAATTCATCTCAGCCTTCCTTTATCTTCTCTCTGTTCTGTGTCCATGTCCTGACAGCGTCCATACCGGTCCCTGGCCGGATCGATGTGCCACCATCGCTCAGGGATATTATTGGTGCATTAACACCCCCTTTCCCTGTCCAATCCTTGTAGGTTCTGTTGCATGAATCCAGGGACGGCCCAGGTTTGAGCTAATAAAGTCTTCTTACTCCCTGGGTGGACTCGGCCTTTCTGTATCAGTGACACCGTGTGACCGCGTTAGGCCAACCGGCCGTAGACATATGTTATAATCCTGTCCTCCAGCGATAGGAGCAAGGAAGGGCTGACCTGCTGTAGAGCTTTGCATCCCTTATCTGCTGTCTTTTCTCTTTCCTTCCTCCACAGTAATGGAGACTGACAGAGAACTAGAGGTATAATTGAGTTCAGTCCCCTTTAGGCTGTTGCATAATTCTCTTATTGATCGGTAGGATGGAAAATAAAATCAGCTCTGGAACAGAACACACGGATTCAGAATTTTCTACCTGACCCCGTGGATGGGACCCGCTGAAGATGTCCTCGGACTGGACGGGATGTGGGCCACGCTCCCAAGTGCGCTGACTTGCTTCCAACAGCGAGGGGCTTTCGTCGGTTCTGCAGCTCAAGAGTGTGGCGGTTCTGGAGGTCTGGAGAGGGGCACAGAGGGAGGGGGACGTCTATACTGTCATCTGACTAAGAGGGAACGCCCACTTGGGACTCCAGTCCCGCCCCTCTGTTGTAAGTGCCCTTGGTCTTATGTCTGAATGGGTGCACAGAGAGAGGGAACATCGGGTCTGATCCAGACCTATGGCCGCCCCACTAGTTACAACGGCCGTCTGCATAAGAACGGCATTTCTGCCATTCTGCGCATGTACCGGGCAGATGTTGCCCTGGGTGGTTAGAGAAACCCGATCCTTAGGATCAGACGTCCCTAACTTTTGTGTAGTTACGGTGAGGGGGGCGTTCCTCGTCATAACCACGCAACCGTTACGGAAGGAAGGTAAGTAAATGAGGGAGGGAGGGCGGGTTAGGCCAGTTACGGTTAATTACCTACTGTTACGCCGGCTGAAGTTCTGGCGGTTCTGGAGGGGGGGCACAGAGGGAAGGGGACGTCTATACTGCAATCTGACTAAGAGGGAACGCCCACTTGGGACTCCA
>WWET01000941.1:298692-309936 GCA_011038615.1 Limnodynastes dumerilii
CGAAATTTTCGCACGACGGGCGAATGTGTACGTTCGGCCGTGCGTATAAACATGCACACCCCTAACACTCCCATTGTAAAGTACCTGCTTACGGCGGCTATACCCTACACTAGGTACTACCGTCGGCCGTACGAATTTTCGCACATAATACGCAAAGCGTACGGGCTTAGCACGCCCATACTGTACAATTTAAATGGCTATCCCCGCCTCCGTGTAGTAAAACGAGCGCCCAGGCGACCGTCGTACTGAACGCACGCCCCTCGAGCGAACAATTCGCACACAATACGACCGCTATACGCTCATGTCGTCCAGCCGACCGGAAGCTGTCATACTGGGCATGCGCAGTGCGAATTTTCGTACGAAAATACGCAAAAAACGGTCGTACGCTCGCTCGAAATCGGCCAATTTCGTAGCTCTGGATCAGGCCCAAAGTCCCGGGACATTTCAGGCGATTAAGCCATCGCCGCATTCACTAAAGACAATTTAGCAAAATCGACCAGATGTTTGCCATGTTAAACATAGTAATCGCCAAATTCACTAAAGGCGATAAATCGCCTCTAGTGCGGTCTGTAATTACTGAAAAAAAAGCTCCTCCTATGTGTGGCGCTTTCATAGAAAGCGAAACACACTTGAATAGAAAAACACATGTCAATATATTTGACATGTGTTGTTCTCAGTAAAACAGCCAAGTGCAGCATGGTTACTTAGCATGCCTTCGCTGATAGAACTACAAGGCTCAGCATTGCAGTGCCTTGTATTAATATCAGCGTCAGCATGTAAAGCCTTAAAACCATGCTGCGCTGTAGCTGCTGTTTAAAAAAAAATAAAAAAATACAGGTCAAAATAAACATACATAATATACATTTCGATACGTGACAGAATAAAATAAACAGTTACAATGCATAGTGTTTCCCCTTAAAATGTAAAATAAACACAGGTGGCCACACTGTTACAATAAAAAATATTTAGGACTCACCGTTTAGCAGTTGTCAGTCTTGGGAAGATTTGCTAGTAGTTTCTTCTGTCTTTAAAGTTTTTCTTCTTATGTTGATTGTAGATTCTTGTCAGCTTGCTTGTAGACAATGGTCCGGTGCTTGCAGCTGGTCTTCGGCCTCCTATGTTACTTCACCCGACGTCATGCTTCTTCATCTTCTGGACCATTCGGTCGCTAGAGGGCACCCTTTTATATAAATGATGACGTCAGAAACAATAGAGGACTCACTAGAGGGCTCACTGACGTACAGAGGTCTGGATGGCTACATAGAAAGAGGAAACACCTATATAATCACCTATCAAAGATCGCAGCTCCGCCTCCCAGGCAGAAATGTCATTGCTCTTATATCTGGATCAGGAGTACACAGGGAGAGGGAACACCTAAACTATCACCTGACTAAGAGGGAACTCCCACTTATATACTTAGCTCCACCCCTCTGTTGGAAGGAGGATTTGGAATGCATTGATTGGTTTGCATGAATTATCACACAGTTCTGAGCTGGCGCAGTTTGAAAAACAGGCCGTAGTCTACCTGAAACGCACAGAAGGTCAGCAAAATTTGGAAGCCTGCATTGGGCCCATAATGCTTTGTATCGTTGGTTATTTCATGGTGCCCATTAAGGTCGAAGTTATATCTTTGTTTATTTCTGCATATAACTCGTTTTCTAGTATCCAGCTCTTGTTTCTGAGCCTGTACAGGAAGACTCAAATATTTGTGCTGATAATTATAGTCTCTGTACCTGCGAGAGGGCGAGGAACGCAGCCAAATGTTACCGAGCGCTGGACGCTTTCTAAAAATAACCGCTTTTAAAGAGCTGAAAGGAGACGGGGGATGGAGGAGGGGAGGCGTTAATTAATTCCTCTTTATAACTTCACCCCATTAACCCCCTGACTAAATAAACCAACTTCTCCTGCTCAGAATTAAACAATGTTTTTTTTTACATTGGGATAAAACAGCTACATAAGAAAATGTTAGGATAAATCTGATTAGTGTCGGATGGTGCTGGTGGATCATCCCAAGTGAAAATGTCCTGCACCAGGCTACAGGGTCTGCACAGACTTCTATATCTCTTGATGATGTGCAGAAAGTAGACACTCAATTAAAAACACAAATGTTATAATGTTATATAAGGATAATGGGCTGGATCCAGACTTAAGTAAGTGCTTGAAATTACTGTAGTTACTCCTGGGCTAAACCATGTTGATTGCAGGGGAGTCATATTTCATCTGTTGTAAACAGTATTAGAGTTGAGAGGTGATGTTTCCTATCCCAAGTCTAAATAACAGTGTGATAGTAAAGCTGGTCAGTATCTGTATGCAGTAAGCAATTCAAAGATATATCCCTACATGCAAAGACTACAATTACCTGGACTCCCCCTGAAATCACCATGGTTTAGACCAGGAGTAACTCATTTCAAGCACTTACTTAAGTCTGGATCTAGCCCAATGTGTTGTATTACTGGGATCCCAAACACTGACAGAGACCTGTACATTGTCACCTTAGACCTATTATTAAAGCTATTTTACAATGATTCTCTGGTTGCTACAAGACACGCCTCCTCTGGCTGAGCACAAGACACTCCTCCTCTGGCTGAGCATAAGACACGCCTCTTCTGGCTGAGCACAAGACATGCCTCCTCTGGCTGAGTACAAGGCACACCTCCTCTGGCTGAGCACAAGACACGCCTCCTCTAGCTGAGCACAAGACACGCCTCCTCTGGCTGAGCACAAGACATGTCTCCTCTGGCTGAGTACAAGACACACCTCCTCTGGCTGAGCACAAGAAACGCCTCCTCTGGCTGAGCACAAGACACGCCTCCTCTGGCTGAGCACAAGACACGCCTCCTCTGGCTGAGCACAAGAGACGCCTCCTCTGGCTGAGCACAAGGGACACCTCCAGTGGCTGAGCATAAGACACCCCCCCCCCTTTGGATCTGCAAAAGATTCCTCTGTGATATACTAGATATTATATGATATAATTGTTGTGTGTCACGTTGGTACATTTCACAGTGCAGCCTCTTCTGCTATAGACCTGCTCTGTCTCCCGATTCTGATATAAAATATCATTTTCCGTCTTCCAAGCTCTGAGCTCTGCCTTTTCTTAATTACAATAGATGCTTAAATCCCCATGAAATTCGACACAAGACGTCTCATTGTGACCTGGAATAACACAGGGATTGTTTTTACACGTGCCCCTCATTAGCAGAATGAAACAAATCTCATTATATCTGCATGAACAGCCCCGGCAACCCTTGGCAGCCCCCCCGTCTCTCTTGTCTCTCCCGCGAGCACCCAGCCTCCTTCTCTGCCTGGAGCCAAACACTCTCTACAATCAGAACCGTTCACCCGTCACACCTGCAAGCCATTCTCACGCAGGAGCATAACCGTGCGTGACGCCAGCCTAGATCCCACCGCCGCTCGTCGCCTGCCAGCCCCTCTCTCCGCGGGTTAGATAACGGGATGTATATTTGTGCACATCGTTCCCTCGTCCCCTGACAGAAACTTGAGTGTGGAGAGAATCGAATTTCTTTACAAGCTGCATTGCATGCTGGGTAGTAACCAAAACTAGCTTTAAGCAGCTCCACCAAGATTAGGAGCACAATCTATATCATCTTCTGGATCACTTTGTAACCCCTCCCATATCTCATCCCATAACTTAGATTCTCTGCCTCAGGCAGAAAGTCCTGGAAGTACAGAGGTCTGGTTGGGCACACTTAAAAATGATTTAGGTTCTTAATTATACGCAACTAGTAGCAAGGCCACTCCCCTGACACGCCTCCGGTTTTCAGCTTCTTAACCGCCTTACTAAGGCCATAGGGTTACCTTATCTTTAGGTTCTTAGTTGTGTGCGTGAAGAACGTTTCTGCCCAGATTTCCTCATTTAAATGCCTCCCTCCACCCAATCTTCTTATCTTCGTTCTTAAGTTTTACCAGAATGCCCCTTCCTTCTTAATTCACTACGAATCTGGAGGACGTCAAGCGGTCACGCGGTGATGTCAGCTGGGAGGCTCCCTTCCTCATTGGTGGTAGTCCTGAGCTGGCCACCTGATTGGACAGCCACCCTGTAAATAGATCGACGGGGGGCACACCAACCCCGCCAGTTATAGCCTCCTGCTACCCTGCCTGTCTGCCTGCCAGTCTCTTGTCTTCTGACCTGATCTGAGCTGTGCTGTGATCCTGACTTCCAGTTGCCCACCTCTTCTCTCTCTCCCCTCTCCTTGTGGTGTTCCTCCTTGCTGCTGCTTCTATAATCCCTTTTGCTCCTGCCTTGTCTCCTTCCCTTTCCCCATTATTTTCATTGTCCCTGTAAGTGTCTGTGAGAGAGTGCCCTTGTCCATCTTCACTGTCTGTCCAGGTGCTGTCTGTCATCCCTGTTTGTTCACCGGGTCCTGTCTGTCTCTCCCGCTTACCCACTTGCATAGGGGTCACGGCTGGTGGCTGCGACCTGCTGGTAGTCCTGCAGCCAAGCCTAACCTCACCATCAAAGCCTCTAGTGAATACCAGGCCCCAGTTAGACTCCGCACCCTGGCGAGTTGTTTCCTACTCCCGGTCATAACCGGAGATTCAGAGTCATCCCGTTAAAAAATCCTACGGAAATTAGGAGATGGAAAGCCAAAGCTCTGATCTCTGCATCTCGTCCAATGTTGTTTATATTTTGGGAGTGATAATGGACCAGATGCAGGCTCTATTTACTATCGTTTACTGCTCCGTGTGAGCAGAAAACTTCTGCAAATGGCGACGGAATCCGTACAGCGTGTATGCATGGTGTGCAGTAATAGATTGGTCGGTGTATAAATGATAAGGTAGTGGTATCGCCTCGCATGTCGATCCGCTATCGGACCTCCGCAGGATCCTGGATCCTTAAGTCGCTCAATCCTGTGGTCTGATACCTTCCTAGTAACCTTATATTTGTTCCGAGGAGAACAAAAAACTTCTCTAATTAAAGAGATTTACAATGAATTTCAGAATAATGGAGCAATCTTTATTACATTATGGTCGGGCAATTAATACACGACAAAGATTAAAGACACTGTCTCGGTATCACGGTCTGCGGCTGCAAGCGCCGCACTTACCTTGTCAGATGTCTCTGGCAGCAGTCTTCTCCCTGCGGTGCTGCAGTTTTGGATTTCAGAGCCTGTCACTGTGCAGTGACAGTCTCCTATACTTACTATGTATAGGTGCGTGCATGTAGGTATGATTGTGTTGTATGTACGATGTGTTTGACTAATGTTTACAATCGATCGCCAGCAATGACTGTATAACATCTGGATGTGTAAGTGTGTAGTTTCGTGTGTAGTTTGTCATGGAGGCAAAATGATGTCATCCAACCTCCAGGTCTGATTCCTTAACTTCTATTGTTCTTCATTATAGCCCATACAATGTGTCTGTCACATTACTTCTTTTCAATGAAGATGGTCTCCTGTCAAATGCTGTAATGGACAGCTGATTTAAATATCCCATACTGTCATATACCTACAATATCTACGGTTTAAAAATTTAAATTTCTAGAATTTCCATATTCCCCCCATTTGTGAGCTTGGGGTCACACATACTAGGAAATTCTGTCGCTCGTCGTTGTCTAGGGGTAATTATTTCTAACTTATAGGTACTTACACAATGTATATGGATTATTAAATCTTGCTAGTCTTACTAACGAAATGACTTGTGTTACCTCATCAGAAAAGTTAGAAATTCTTGATCTTTACCAGACTCATGCATTATTGGCTGTAAATCCAAAACAAGAAGGTACATAGAGAAGACAGAGAGAGGAGAGGAGAGAGAGAGATAGGAGAGGCTACAGAGAGAGAGAGAGAAAGAGAGGAGAAAGAAGGAGAGAGAGAGAGAGAGAGACAGACAGACAGAGACAGACAGAGCAGAAATACAGATGGCTTCCTCCTGTAAGGCATTGAGTAAGTTCCCCGCTGGTTATGTCACAGCAATGCTCAGGAACAATGGGGACAGCGGGATTCTAAGATTCAACACGTAGAGAAGAGTTCGGCTCTCTTGTTTTCCAATAAGATCACATCTCAGGATCCTGGTCCAAGGGCACTATTAAGGCTCATTGTGTAATGAAGCATCTATCATTATTCCCCTGCCTCTTTACATTGTCTTCCTAAGCAAGCATAGTCAGCCTGTGGCTTGCAGGCACTATAAGGCTATATGGCTAGTAACGCATGCATGCTCTGTCACAGGGGCGTGGTACGTGAGATATAAAGTAATTTTTCTGACATTCATAAACTCAACAACACTATGGGCCTGATCCAGAGCCACGCTCTGGATCGTATTTACGCCGGGCGCCAGCGTTAGATCGGCAGTTTTGCTGATGTGCGCATGTGCCCGGCAGATTTTTTTTTACGGGTTTCCCTAACTCTGAATCTTGCTTCCATAACTCCATCGTAGTTATGGAGGAAGGGGCGGGGAGCTCCGTTACAACGATGAAGTTACGGAAGGGGGGGGGGAGGCAAGGAGGCTAATGAGGGAGGGCAGGGTTTTACGCTCCTGGCCAGCCGTAATTACACTCGGTTAAGCCGGCTGAAGTTAGGGTAGACTTCAGCCGGCATAACCGAGTGTAATTATGGCTGGCCGGGTGGATTGTCGGAGGAGTGCTTATTAGTTACGGCTGTGCGTTGTTACGAACAACGTACTGCTGTAGGTCTGGATCAGGCCCTATGTGTACAGTGAACACGAAGGTTTACACTATTATTACACTTACTATTACCCTTTACCACAGGCTAACCATAACAGTTTCTTCACTACAGCCTAACCCTTCCTTCACCACACCCTAACCCTAATCATCCCTTTAACACAGCCTAACCCTAACTGTCCCTTCAATGCAGCCTAACTCTAATCACCCCTTTACCGCAGCCTAACCATAACTCTTTCCTCACAGCAGCCTAACCCTAATCATCCCTGTAACACAGCCTAACCCTAACTGTCCCTTCAATGCAGCCTAACCATAACCCTCAATGCAGCCTATCCTTAATTATCCCTCAAGTACAGCCTAACCATAACCTTCTCCTCACTGCAGACTAATACTAATCATCCCTTTACCACAGGCTAACCCTAACTGTCCCTTTACTGCAGCCTAAGCCTAACTCTCAATGCAGCCTATAATTAATTATCCCTTTACAACAGCCTAACCATAACCTTCTCCTCACTGCAGACTAATACTAATCACCCCTTTACCACAGCCTAACCCTAACTATCCCCTCACAATTGCCTAACCTTAACCACCCCCTTACTGCAGTCTAACTCTAACCATAATATTACCGCAGCCTAACCCTAACCATCCCCTAACCATAGCTTAACCCTAACCATCCCCTCACCACAGCCTAATCTTAACCATCCTTTTAAGTCAGCCTAACCATAACCCTCTCTTCACTGCAACTTAACCCTAACAATCCCTTTACCACAACGAACCTAACAGTATCCTAAACCTAAGCCTAGCCTAGCATTAACCCTAATGCTAAAACTAACATTAAAATGAACATTAAGTATAATATACACCGTTCAAGTTGTGTCAAGTTCAGAATTGTCCAGCAGGTGTCCCATCGATTTCAAATTCGTTGATCCAGCATCACAGCTGAGACCACAGCTGAGCACCAACTACTCAACCATATTCCCAGCCATACATCACAGATAGTGGCACTAATATACAAGAGCAGGTAAACAGGACATTAGTGTGTAATAAGTCTTCTTAGGTCAACCTGGGTCCAGCATGTCTAGGTAGACTACTAACCTCTATTATATACAGGGACACTAATTCAGTGTTGTCCCCAAATAGTTATAAATTAATCACTAGACGCTTTGTAACTGCTCTCAATAGAATTCAACAGGTGAATAACCGACGCGTTTCGAGGCCTGGTAGCCATCTACAGTCAACGTTATAAATAAACAATTTTAACCCTTCGTTCCCCTGTCAGGGACATGCCGTATAGTGTGGGGTTTGCATTGGTTTAAAAGTAGAAGGCAAAATAAATGTTTGGCGGCTTGAGATGTTGACAGGGACGACGCATGTCACTGCGCGCTGCTTAATCTACGGTTCAGCTCCGTGATTCTTGAAGGCTCCACTTCCTTGTTAGCTGAGCGCTATAAATAATTCCCAATTACACAAATCATTGCATATATATTTATGGAGGCTACAGAAGGATTCTATCATTTCATTCCCGCGTGTAACCTAAATCTTTACACGAGCACAAAGAACAATACAGATCTCATCCCGCTTGTGGTATTCAGGGCCGCAGTTTGGAACTCATTAAAATTAATCACGAGAACTCATTAGGGTTTATCCTTTGTTAAATAAAATTCTAATTCCTGACCAATTAAAGCATTATCGGAGTTGGTGCTTTGAATGCATTGTGCTTCCTGTAAAGATATCCAGTGTAGATGATGTTTGATTATTAGACCTGTTCAGTCTATGACCTGGTATCTCTGCTCACATGCTGGGAGATCAGGGGAAGAGAGGGCGGTGTTTATCCTAAGGGATCGAGTGCAAAATGCTGTAACTCATTGCTGACACATAATGAGAGGCTGCCTAGGCAAGAACGAACAACCTCTGGCTCTCCGCGTGTGATGAACGTCAAAGCCCAGCATGCTTTGCGAGTTATGCGTTCTGCCAATGCTGCTAGTGTATGCTGGGACTTGGGAATTTTTTTTGCAATAGAGACCCGGTACAGATTTGAGCCATTGGCAGAACTTCCGGAGACGATGGAGGCGCTGGTCTCCGGGCGCCAGCCCTGAAGCGGGCGCTACTCCATTGTATCCCACATTCAGCCACTGAGCCTGCAGCCAAAGCAATGAATCCATAAGGGGGCCGTCGCTCTCCCTGCAGCTTCCAATCGTTGCGTCGGAAGCTACAGTGGGAGGGAACGATACCCTGATCGCCTAACCTGACTAAGACGGAACGCTTATACTGTAACCTGACTAAGAGGGAATGCCTATACTCTAACCTGCCTAAGAGGGAACGCCTATACTCTAACCTGACTAAGACGGAACGCCTATACTCTAACCTGACTAAGAGGGAACGCTTACACTGTAACCTGACTAAGAGGGAATGCCTACACTGTAACCTGACTAAGAGGGAACGCCCATACTCTAACCTGACTAAGAGGGAACGCCCATACTCTAACCTGACTAAGAGGGAACGCCCACTTGTGACCTCACTGAGAAATCAGCATCAACTTCATACGCGGATTACATAATCGGCAGTGGTCTTACCCAGCAACACCCACAGTTATACCTGGTCCTGCCTAGTCCCGCCCATCCAGACACATTCCCTGTCTCCTCACTATGGGACATGAATTTGTCACCTTCCGCCCCTGTTGGGGGATGTAATTCCATTGTAATTACCCTTATTGCAGGAGTTAAAAAATAAAGCTAACCTGGAATATGCTGGCATTATATTATATAAATGTAATACAATGCTAGCGTGTTTTCTTTCTTTTACAAATTGTAATATCTTTGTTCCCCCAAGACTGCAGTTTTTAATCATTGCGGCTGCTAAAACATCTTACACTGTGAAATTGTTCACTGTGTGTTGTAACGACACGGCTGTAGTCTGTAGATGCGATATGTACGCATGCATTCATAACTTTGGGAAGTTGTCACTGTTAGGTTAAAGGATTGTTTCTTCTGTATATCTTGTAGAAAAGTTATTGCCAGCAGATACATAACAAATGGGTTACTGGGTTTTGCTGGTTTTTCTCTCGGATGGAATTTTCTATTTCTCTCTGTGAATTACGGATATCTCAGCACCTGCACAATGCTTAATGCAGCGTTCTGCCAGCTCCTGTACAATGTCATCCATGTCACTAAAACAAGTACACACAGTGACAGTAACAATAAGGAACACTTAGATCATCTGCAGGCCTTAAAGGGGAAATGTTTATTGCAATGAAGGAAGTGTTATTTTATCAGTTGCACAATGCATAAAGATACACACATAAGTACACAGACACACACATACACACACAGATATAAATATACACACACATACTCTCTCTCTCTCACACACACACACACACACACACACACAGATATAAATATACACACACACAGATATAAATATACACACACATACTCTCTCTCACAGGCTCACACACACACAGATATAAATACACACACACACACACACTCTCTCTCTCACAGGCTCACACACACACACACAGATATAAATATACACACACATAGGGCCTGATCAAGCGCTACGAAAATTCGCACGACGGGCGAATGCGTATGTTCGACCGTGCGAAAAACCATACACGCCCCTAACACTCCCATAGTAAAGTACCTGCATACGACGCCTATACCCTACACTGGGTACGACCGTCGCCCGTACGAAAATTCGCAGAAAATACGCTGAGCGTACGGGCTTAGCACGCCCATACTGTACAATTTAAATGGCTACCCCCGCCTCCCTGTAGTAAAACGGGCGCCCAGCCGACCATCGTAAAAAAAATACGCCCAGCGAGCGAAAAATACGCTAACAATACGCCCGCTATTCGCTCATGACGCTCAGGCGACCGGAAGCTGTCATACTGGGCATGCGCATTGCAAATTTTTTGCCGAATTTTCGCATACGCTCGTCGTACGCTCGCTTGCGAGCGTTGCTCTGGATCAGGCCCAAAGAGACTAATGTAATTGCCTAATATTAGCTGCACAATATTATTGTCACTAAATAAATTTAGTGACAATCCAATTGCTAATGAAATTTGGCATTACAACCTCATGGGGTAAGAAATGTCACAGCCTGACCTCCTGTACAGTGCACAGACAGCCTTTGTTATCCATATCTGCTTCTCAGCCCTTTTCCTGCACAGTATAATGCCCCTTTCTTCTGCCAGTTTGTTTGTGTATAAATGATTGTGGATAAATGGAAAATAGATAGAGAAACAATAAACTAAAACTCCTCAGAGGTCTAAGCTGCCATATTTTGAACATGATACAGCCACCAGCTAAATGGCAATCTTATAATTGTTCTATATCATCTAAAGATAGAAAATTGCTATTAGGAAGGGGAAACTATTTTCCTGCTCCCAATAGCTGCAGCTTGCGGTGGGTAGATTAGGATTAGGCTGTGGCAGGTAAAAGGTTAGGTTTAGGCTGTGGAGCGTTATGATTAGGCGGAAAAAGGGGAAGCTTAAGGTTAGGTGAAACACTTACTTTTCGGTGGATGACTCTTTGGGCCTGATCCTGAGCTACGGCCGCCGTCGCTAGTACGGCGGGCGTAGCTCACATGCCCATGCGCCGCGC